>PVHX01000512.1:0-124744 GCA_004024805.1 Geosciurus inauris
CATGGTACTGGCACCAAAATAGACATGTAGACCAATGGTATAGAATAGAAGACACAGAGACGAACTCACTTAAATACAGTTATCTGATACTAGAGAAAGGAACCAAACACGTACACTGGAGAAAAGATAGCCTGTTCAACAAATGGTGCTGGGGAAACTGGAAATCCATATGCAGCAAAATGAAACTAAACCCCTGTCTCTCACCATGCACAAAATTCAATTCAAAGTGGATCAAGGACCTGGAAATCAGACCAGAGACTCAACGCCTAATAGAAGAAAAAATAGGCCCAAATCTTCATCATGTTGGACTAGGACCATACTTCCTTAACCAGACTCCTATAGCACAAGAAGTAAAATCAAGAATCAATAAATGGGATGGATTCAAACTAAAAAGCTTCTTCTCAGTAAAGGAAACAGAAGTGAACAGAGAGCCTACACTCTGGGAACACAATTTTGCCATACGCACATCTGATAGAGCACTAATCTCTAGGATATATAAAGAACTCAAAAAACTTAACACCAAAATATAAAGCAACCCAATCAATAAATGGGCTAAGGAGCTGAACAGACACTTCCCAGAAGATATACAATTGATCAATAGACATATGAAAAAATATTCAACATCTCTAGCAGTTAGAGAAATGCAAATCAAAACTCTCACGCCAGTCAGAATGGCAATTATCAAGAATACAAAAAACAATAAGTGTTGGCAAGTATGTGGGGGAAAAGGCACGCTCATACATTGCTGGTGGGACTGCAAATTAGTACAACTAATCTGGGAAGCAGTATGGAGATTTCTTAGAAAACTTGGAATAGATCCACCATTTGACCCAGCTATCCTACTCCTCGGCCTATACCCAAAGGACTTAAAAACAGCATACTATAGTGACACAGCCACTTCAATGTTTATAGCAGCTCAATTCACAATAGCTGAACTATGGAACCAACCTAGATGCCCTTCAATAGATGAATAATAGATAAAGAAACTGTGGTATATATACACAATAGAATATTACTCAGCATTAAAAGAGAATTAAGTTATAGCATTTGCAGGTAAATGGATGGAGTTGGAGAATATCATGCTAAGCGAAGTAAGCCAATACCAAAAAACCAAATGCCAAATGTTCTCTCTGATAAGTGGATGCCGATCCATAATGTGGGGGAGGACACGAGTAGCATGGAGGAACTTTGGTCAAAGGGGAGAGAGAAGGGAGAGGGCATAGGGACAGTAAAGATGGTGGAATGAGATGGGCATCATAGCCCTAGCTTCATGTATGACTGCATATATGATGTGATTCTACATCACATACAACCAGAGAAATGAAGAGTTGTGCTCCAATAAATAAATAAATGGAAAAAAGAAAATATTCCATTTGGCATATATGATCAACGTATCTCCCGTGTTTTACTTAGGGAAAGAATGACAAAGTATCAGGTAGATGCAAGGATATTTAGGTGTTTAACTGGTCCAGCTTGCCTCAAAAATGCTTTGCTGTTGTTATTTCCATTAAATCTCTTTAATTCAAACAACTTTATTTACAGATCTGATTTCTCCTTCATGGTTTTTCTTCCACCTCCTGAACTGTTAATGTGGCTCATATAGTGAGAGTGTGCTGAAATCCAAAGCAACCTAGTATAATCCTAAACAGAGTTAATACTGGTCTGATGTCTAGAATGGGAAAGAGATGGAAGTTTCCTACTCAGATCAGTCCTGTGAGACGAAGCTGAACAGTAAGAAGGAATCCTGAATGCTAACAGGTTGTGTAAACATAGTATGAGAAGCAGAATATGGAACAGAGACATATAGGAGGAAAAAGACCTTACTCAATTGGATCAAAATAATAGGGCTCACAATGGAGGCATTCTCCATTCTGATAAATCTGCTCTGATATCCTTCTCTTCCCCCACCCCTTTTTATATATTCCATCTGTCCTGTACTAGCCTATAATTCCTTCCACCATAGAAGTTTATTATGTACCATTTTCATTGTTCATTCCCATCAATATCACCTACATTAAGTTGTTTTCCCCAGCAAGCAAAGACTAATGTTCATCATTTTTGCATTTCAAGCCCCAGTATAGTACCAAGCACTTAATTTTTTCTGTATTAATTGAATAACTGAAGTTTACTGAAGGAATGATGAGCCAAAAAATTAGAATGGTGGATTATATTTGTACTCTGTGACCCTGAAGATTAGCCAGAGAACACATGAGTAGATATGCAGACAGGTTTATTTGAATTCCGTGTGAAGAGACATCTAAGATAATTGTCAGACACCGGAAGGAGCTCCCTGACAGATGGCCTGTTCCCTTCCTTTCCAAGAATATGTTCAGGATTGAGTAGACAATCAGCAAGTGGGGAGATCACGGTGCCACCCACTTTTTACTAAATTTAGCAAACTTATCAAGGTCTGTTAGATCCTGCAGTTGATAGTAGGCAAAATAGTGTAATATTTATGGCCTGTGCCCAGAATATCTTAGATCTAACTGGGGGTGGTGGTGATAAATTCGATGTATTTTTAGTGAGCTTTTACATTGCTATGACCAAAAATACCCAACAGGAATAAATTAGAGGAGGATAAGTTTATTTGGGGCTCATGGTTTCAGAGGTCTCAGTCCATAGAGAGCCAACTTCATAGCTCTGGGCCCAAGTTGAGTCAGGACATCATTGGGGAGGGTCCCAGAGGAGCAAATCTGCTCAGCTGACAATGGAGTCAGGAATCAGGGGTGGGGGAAGGACCACAGGGAAGATACACCCTTTCAGGTCACACCCCCACTGATCCACCTCTTCCAGCCACACTTACCTGCCTACAGTTACCACCTAGCCAGTAGCAGGGACTGACAGGTTACAATTCTCATACTACAATCGTTTTACCTCCGAATATTCCTGCATTAGCAGGAGCTTTTGGGGGACATCTCATATATAAACCATAACAACATGTAAATAGACAAATTCAACGGATTGTGGAAAATGATATTATGAAGATCCAGAGTACTGTGAGAGCTCAGGGAAAGGTATTCAAATGCTGGTTCATAATCACTAAGTGACCAATGGGCCACTTCTAAATGGACTAATTTCTTTTTATTAAGAATGACACCAGCCGGGTTCGGTGGCGCATGCCTGTAATCCCTGCACTTTGGGAGGCTGAGACAGGAGAATTGCGAGTTCAAAGCCAGCCTCAGCAATGGCGAGGCGCTAAGCAACTCAGTGAGACCCTGTATCTACATAAAACACAAAATAGGGCTGGGGATGTGTGTGGGTCAGTGGTCAAGCACCCCTGAGTTCAATCCCTGGTACCAAAAAAAAAAAAAAAAAAAAGAATGACACCATCATGAAAACCCATTTTATATTTCTAAGTGTGGAAAGATTTTATATTGTCAGACTTTGCTGCCCTAACTCAGGTGAGAAAAATCATTTTGTACTGATATTACAAGAGCCCTTTCTTTGATGTTGGCCAGCCAGGAGTATCCTTCATGACTGATGTGTGAAATAACCTTTCTAAAGGGAATCTTTATAAGGTTCCTTTGAATTTGGTAAGACCCTTGGACTAGGAGTTAGATATTTGGGCTCTAGTTGTGATTTGCTCCTTTTTTTTCCCCCTATATGATCTTGACATAATTTCTTTGATTACTGTGGGGCCCAGTTTTCTTATTTGAGAAATAGGAAACCAAAATCCTGTACACATTTCTCTCTTGGGTATTGTGAGGGCTCATGAGATGACGATGTGGAAGTTGTCTGATAAGTCATCTGGGACACTAGAGTACATTTGACCTGTGGTCAGCACATGATGTACAACTTAATAATGAGAACATGTTAGGAAGCAGATGTGATCAGCACAAAGCTGAGCTGTGAGTGAGAGGCAGAAGCCCTGTCTGCCTGTCTGGCTAGAGTCCTTGGGACTGGTGTGGGAGGTAAAGTGGGACAAATTTTCCCCACCCCAGGCTTTGATTTTCTCTCAGTTCTTTTTCTGGACAATGTTCAAATTCCATACAGGTTTGTCAGAGTGTTTTGAAGAAGGGGACTTTCAGAGCTTCCTCGAGGGACCTCTCTGATTGTTAGCTATTTCCTTTCCTCTCCTCTTTCTTCTGTCCAGACTGCTCTCATAAACAAGTTTAGTGGAATATGTCATGCTTTGTGAACTTTTTAGAGCAATAAAGGGCAAGAAAGCTTGAGTATGGGGCATCAGAGAATAAGGACACTTTGGTCAGTATCTCTGAGGATTCCCTGGACCATTCGGAAAATAGAAGATCTATGAGAGCCTCTACAGTGGGGAGACTGTCAAACTCATTGCTGTGATCTGAAGGTTTGTTTCCCCCTGCCCAAATTCATATGCTGAAATCCTAACTCCAAGGTGATGGTATTAGGAGGTGGATCCTTTGTGGGTGATTAAGTTATTAGGTGAGCCTTCGTGAATAGGATTAGTGCCCTTATAAAATAGGCCCATGGCACATTACTGTTTAGAGCAGCACAGTTCACTATAGCCAAGCTATGGAACCTAGGTGCCCCTCAAGAGATGAATGGATAAAGAAAAAGTGATATCTAGACACAATGGAGTATGACTTAAAGAAGAATGAAATTATGGCATTTGCTGGTAAATGAATGAAACTAGAGACTATCATTCTAAGTGAAATAAACCAGACTTAGAAACCAAAGTTTGAATGTTTTCTCTAGTCTGTGGAAGCTAGTCCAAAATAATGAAGCAGGCAGGGGAGAGAGAAAGGGAAAAGGAGGGCATTCCATCAAAACAGAAGAAAGATCAGTGGACTAGATGAAGGAGATGGAGGGGGAAAAGGGAAGGTGCAGGAAAAGGGAGAAGAGTAGAACAAATCCGATCTAACTTTCCTATGGATATATATGAGTATGCCACAGTGAACCTCAC
The DNA here is from genome assembly GCA_004024805.1 of Geosciurus inauris. Taxonomy (NCBI): domain Eukaryota; kingdom Metazoa; phylum Chordata; class Mammalia; order Rodentia; family Sciuridae; genus Geosciurus; species Geosciurus inauris. The sequence goes on from PVHX01000512.1 coordinate 4,880, forward strand.
CATCATGTGTATCTGCAAGACACTAACAAAATAATAATAATAATAAACCTAAAAGTAAGTAACAGAAAGATCAGTAGATCAGTAAAGGAAAGGGAAAAAGGGGAAGGAGGACAGGAGGGAAAGGGGAAATACTGGGGACTGAATTTGAGCAAATTATATTCCATGCTTTTATAATTATATCTAAATGAATCCAATGTTATGTGTAACTAAAAAGAACCAATTAATTAAAAAAAAAAACAGGCCCAAGGCAGGGATTAAGAATAGGTCCACAGGCACTTGTTCTCTCTCTCCTCTCTGTGAGGATGCTATGAGAAGGTGCTGTCCATGAAACCAGAACAGGCCCTCATCAGACACTGAATCTGCTGGCACCTCCATCTTAGACTTTCCAATCTCCTAGAACTGTGAGAAATAAATAACTGTGGTTTGCAATCTACCCAGTTTATGATATTTTGCTCTAACAAAAATATCACAAACTGAGTATAGAAAAATCTCATAAACTAGGTAGCTTGCAACTAAGGTAAGGATGAACTAAGACACTTGTAAAATAGGAAAGGTAGCTGGGCATGGTGGCACGTGTCTGTGATCCCAGTGACACTGAGGCAGGAGAATGGCAAGTTTAAGGCCAGCCTCCACAACTTGATGAGACCCTGTCTCAAAATGAAATAAAAAGGGCTAGCTCAGTGGTAGAAGGCCTCTGGGTTCAATCTCCAGGTTGTAAAGGCCAGTTTGGGTTGAGAAAGTATTTCAGTCCCGAGACCTATCTTTTGAAAGCACACTGGGTCTTTTTCAGTGTTATGGTTATATTTAACACTTATTGATTGTTAATTAGGCGCTAGGCATTAAAATTCTTACATTTGTTATTTATCCAGCATTTAAAAAATTATGTGACTATGGGAGGGAAACAATTTTTTAGTCCTTCATCATATCTTTTTATTGTATTCCACTTTGATTAATTCTTGGGGCATTTTCTTTTTTTTTTATTGTAAGGTAGGTGATTTTTCTTTTGTTTTATATGTGAGTGTCCCAAGTCTTCTTTTTAAATTTTTATTTATTTATTCTAATTAGGTTTATATGACAGCAGAATTCATTTTGATTCATTATACACAAATGGAGCACAACTTTTCACTTCTCTGGGTGTACACAATACAGAGGCACACCATATGTGCAGTCATACATGAACCTAGGGCATTGTTGTCCATTGCATTCCACCATCTTCCCTGCCCCCATGTTCCATCCTTTCCTTTTCCTCCCCTTTCACCAAAGTTTCTCCATTCTTCCCATGCCCCCTCCCACATTATGGATCAACATTCACTTATCAGAGAGAATATTTGCATTTGGTTTTTTGGTATTGGCTTACTTCACTTAGTATGATGTTCTCCAACTCCATCCATTTATCTGCAAATGCTATAACTTTATTCTCTTTTAATGCTGAGTAATATTCCATTGTGTATATATACCACAGATTTTTTTTTTACCAATTCATCTATTGAAGGGCATCTAGGTGGGTTCCACAGTTTAGCTATTGTGAATTAAGCTGCTATAAACATTGAAGGGGCTATGTCACTGGAGTTTGCTGTTTTTAAGTCCTTTGGGTATAGACCGAGGAGTAGGATAGTTGGGTCAAATGGTTCTATTCCAAGTTTTCGAAGAAATCTCCATACTGCTTTCCAGATTGGTTGCATTTTCTTAGTCCATCATATCTTTTTATTGTATTCCACTTTGATTAATTCTTGGGGCATTTTCTTGATAGTTTACTGACTGAAGTTTCCTTTTGCCTCTATTTGGTGTGAGTAGCCACTGTTTTTATCCATTCTTGGCTCGGTGCTAATGGTACATGTACAAAAATGAATAATGTATGGTCCTCCCCTGGAAGAGAATAACCTATTAAAGAAGAATTAAAAACGCAAATTGATTACTTTTAATATAAGAGCGTCCTGTGCAAAGTTTGGTGGCAACACAGAAGAGACAGTTAACTCTAATATAGGACAAAGAGGAGGGGAGGTTCACAAGGAAAAGATTCCTAAACAAGACTTCCATATAGAAAATGTAAGAGAAGCTTTAGGTTGATGTGAAACCATATGAAAATATACAGTAAGAAAAATTACACTGTGGTTTGACAATTACTGAATACAATAATTAAACTCTATTATATTAGTAGAACATAAAATTTGAAAGGGAAATTATGGTGTTCAGGATTTTAACACAGGCCAGCTCATGTTGTGGAGGGCCAGGTAGATCATGATGTCAAACTTGGACTTTGTTAAGCAGTGCATCTCAAACTTTAACCCATATTGTCCTGTCATCCCAGAGGAATATCTATAAAAGCTTAAACTGAGCAACAAATATACCACTTATGGTAACTTTGAAATAATTATTAGATTTTTTAAAAAAATTTTTTTTAGTTGTAGATGGACACAATGTCTTTATTTTATTGGTTTGTATGTGGTACTGAGGATCGAACCCAGGGCCCCACGCATGCGAGGCAAGTGCTCTTACCGCTGAGCTACAATCCCAGCCCTAATTATTAGATTTTTAAGGGTTTCTCCTTTTGGGAAAAATAATAGGCAAATGATTAGAACAATTAAAAATATATGTGAAAATACATATAAAGGATATATAAGCTCTAGATTGTGATTTCCAATCTATTTTAATGCACCTGGGTTAATTTCTTTTTCTTTTTTAAATTTCTACAACTTTTTCATTGAAATATTCATAGAATTGAAAACTTGGGACTAAAATGGGCTAATTGTGTACAAGAATCACCTGTTGATCTTATAAAACTGCAGATTCTGATTCAATTATGTAGAGCCAAGACTGTGTTTCTAAGAATTTCCCAGCCGATGCTGGTAGTTGGGCCGTACTGGGGATTAGCAAAGCTGCAGAGAACCAGTACCACAAATGTGTTCAATCTTGGGAGTAAGCCAGCCACCCCTGGACATTATAGGAAGATACATAGAAAAAAAAAGAAAAAGACTTTTCTCCCAGCCCATTTAAGTTGAATTATTGCTGTGGTTCAAGTCCAATGTAAGAGTGGCTTCCTTCCTAGACATTGTGGATGTGAGGTGGGAGGTTTCTGGGAGAGAAGGCACTGAAGGATCTGTGTGTGCCAGCCAAGAAAAGAGACTTTGCTTCATTTCTGAGGACTGAGAAAAGTGGGCATAATGGGTGAGGCCTGTCCCTGCAGCCAGAGGGACCTGGGACTTTGTGTTCTCTAGACACTGCAGAACAAGAGGCTTTGCTGTAGGGACCTCGTGGCAACAGGGCACCACAGCTGCTCATTGCTTCCTTCAAAGATAAGATGAATGCACAGCCCACACGTCATCAGGCACTAGGATTTCCTTTTATCACAGTTTTTTGTTTTTTTGTTTTGTTTTGTTTAGTTTTTGGTGGTGCTAGGGATTGAACCCAGGGCCTTTGTACATGCTAGGCAAGTATTCTACCAACTGAGCTATATCCCCAACCCCTTATTGCAATTCTTAGCAATGCTTTGGAAATGAGAAAGGATCTTGCTATTTCTTTTTGTATTCTTATAGTGATATATGCAGTAGGAGTTCTTACTTGCCAATATTTTATTTGTAATTTTGTTTTTATTTCTATAAGTAAGAATTGGGGGATTTTTCTTTTTTCTTTTTCTTAAAATTTATTTATTATTAGATTTTTTTCTTTCCTAACTCTATTAATGAAGGTTTGGTATTATAGTTGCTATAGATTCATGTTTTCATTTCTTTTCCATGGCCTGGGATCATTTAAATAGCATTGAAATGATCTGTTTTAAAACTCCCAAGTATTTTTATAAGGCCACCAAAACTATTATAGCAAAACCTAACAATGACATAAGAAAGGAAAACTTTAGGTCAGTATCTCTCATAAACACAGTCCAAAAATCTTAAGTAAATCATTAGCAAATCAAATCCAGAAACATACAAAATGAGTAAATGCATCAGGATCAAATTAGATTTGTTTCATTAGTGAAAAGTTGGTTTCCCATTTAAAAATAAATCAACCTATTTTACCACAACAAAAGAATAGAGAAAAGCTATATTATAATCTCTGTAGATGATGAAAAAGAATTTGATAAAATCTGACATCTGCTTATTATAAAGCCTCTTCTTGAACACAGAATGGAAGGAAACTCAATCTGATAAAGGGTTTTTCAAAGCACCAAAAAAAAAAAAAACAAAAAACCCCAAACTCCACACTAGTACCTTACTTAAGGCTAAGATAGTTAACAATTGCCCTCTGACTTTAGGAAAAAAACTAGATGTTCCCTCTCTCCATTTGTGTTTAACACATGCTGGAAGTCTTAGCCAGTGTGTTAAGGCAAGAAAAATAAACAAAAAGCATAAAGATTTAAGAAGAAAGACAAAACTGCAATTGTTAGTAGATAACATTAATGGACATGTAGAAATCTACAAGATTGTATATGCTATCATTATTCAGTGAATTTAGCAAGTTTTGTTTAATAACAGACAATTTGAGCATAAAATAAAAATGTACTTTTGACAATAACATAAAAAAATCAAATACCTGAGAATATGTATAACCAAATATGTATAATACCTTTACACCGAAAACCATACAGCATTGCTGAGAGAATATAAAGACAACCTAAAAGAGAGATTTAGCATATACATGGATTAGATGAATCTGTATTTTGTAAAATATCAGTTCCCTGAAATTGATCTATAGATTTACTGCATTCCAAATAAAAATCCCAGCACATTGTATGGGTGTGTGTGCGTGTGCGTGTGCGTGTGTGTATGTGTAAGAGAGAGAGAATCAGCAAGCTGATTCTAAAGTTCATGTAGAAATGCAAAAGACCGATAATAATTTTGTTAGTCAACTCCTCATCACTGTGACAAAATACTTGAGATAATTAATTATAAGGTGGAAAGGTTTATTTTGGCTCACTGTTTCAGAGGTTTTCAATCCCTGGTTTCTTGGCTCCTGCCTTTGGGCCTGTGGTAAGGTAGCACAAAATAGCTGAGAGAACATGGCCAAGGAAGCAAAAAGACAGAAAGGGGTCAGTGTTTCAATATCCCCAGGGCACACCTCCATTGACCTAACTTCCTTCCACCAGTCTCCTGAAGGTTCCACCACCTTCCAATCGTGCCACAAGCTGGTAATCAAGCCTTTAATCAGCATTCAAGATCCAAATTATAGCAAAACTATTTTAAAGAAAAAGGATAGCCGGGCGCGGTGGCTCAAGCCTGTAATTCCAGCACCTAGGGAGGCTGAGACAGGAGAATCGTGAGTTCAAAGCCAGCCTCAGCAATGGCGAGGCACTAAGCAACTCAGTGAGACCCTGTCTCTACATAAAACACAAAATAGGGCTTGGGATGTGGCTCAGTGGTCAAGTACCCCTGAGTTCAATCCCCAGTACCAAAAAAAAGAAAAAGGATAAACTTGGAGAGCTTATACTTCCAATGTCAAGACTTAACAAAGTTATAATGATTAAGATAGTATGTTTTTGATCCAGATGATTTCTGAGGTGAGTGTTATCACTATTCCTACCAACTCTCAGCCATAAAATACCTCACAAACTATATCTATAACAGTTATTTCATTTTAAACAATTTAACTCCTGGTGGACCTTCAAGATAGATTAATTGGTAAAATATATCCCTAGATAACTGAATGATATGACCTATTTACAGACTTGTTGGGTAGAAGCCAATAACTGCTGGAGGAATCTGCCAAAACTTATGATTTGAATAGTTGAGCTTATGCCACTATTTCTGACAATAATTAAAAAGTATGATCAATTATATGTTGAGGTCATTTCTAGTACACGATAATCAAACCACTTCATCAGTATAGAAAAGAACATCCCCCCATTTTAAATATTAGGTAGCATGTAAATAGATATCTTATCCCCAAACAGCTTCAAGTCATTAAAATATAAAGAATAGAATCTAAAACACATTGTTACATTCATTTCATTTTTTTTATATCTCGAGAGACTGTGTCTATAGAAGCTTCCTTGATTTAGGAGTATTAAGATGGAAATTTTGTACGGACAATAAACAGTTCTTCTATCATGAAAAAAAAAAGTATGTTTTTAGTGGAAAATCAAAGAAAGCAAATGAACAAAACAGTCCAAAAATAGTCAATTGATGACAAATACCACTGCATTTTCATGGGAAAGGAGTGAAGGTTTTAATAGATATTTCTGAACCATTGGATACCATTGTGGGAAAAAATAGAAAGGTGTTATGTATTGAATGTTTGTCTCCCCCTCCCAATTTATATGTGGAAATCCTAATCCCATAGTAATGGTATTAGGTAGTGGGGCCTTTGGGTGGTAATTAGATCATAAAGGTGGTGCCCTTAAGAATGGAATTAGTGCCCTTACAAGAGTCCCCAAAGAGCAAGAATTTTATTATTATTATTGTTCTTAGTTCTTTTCATGCTGGACATGTGTCCTACTATTGAGTTATACTCTCAGCCCCAAAGTCTCTCTTCTTTGCATTAATAACAAGTCTTACTTTTCTTTACACGATTGAACATGGTGATAATAACTATTCTGAAATCCTTGTCTGTAAATGGCTACCATCTTTATCACTTTTGTGTTGATTTCTGTGTCTTTTATCTTCAGACTATGTTACATGTTTCATATGTCAAGTTATTTTTTTATTGTATCCTGGTTGCTATGAATATTATTATGTGGGAATTCTAGATTCTGTTATATTCCTTTGAAGACTGTTGCTGTTAATAGCAGGCAATTAACTTGGCTGGATGTAGATTGAGAACTGTTTTCTGTGCGGTTTAGTTCTTTTTTTCCTGGCTGGGTTACTTGCAGTCTAACCTAAATATGTGTTGTTTAGAGGTCTTCCAGAGATTTGGGCAGTTTGTACATAGAATGTGGAGTCTCTCTCCCCTCTATCTGTATTGGGGTTTTCTCTTCACTTTCCATCATTTAAAATCACCCTAAACTTGTTCTTCAGGTTGAAAAAACTGTTGTTGGAATTATATTGTTATAACTTCAGCTGCTTTGTGTACCATCAACTGTGGCCTGTCCTGAGGCTAGTAGCCATTTTTAAAATTGGAAATCACCCCATACTTTTCTTTCAAGTGTTGACTATTATCCAGAACCTGCCTGCTTTTGTTTATTCTCTCATGTGCTCTAGTAATTGGGGTTTCTTTTTCTGTTTTTATAGTTGTTATCTATAGGTGGCTTAGTCTAATAGGAGTATATGCTGCCACATTAAAATCTACTATTCTTAATAATAATTAATTTTTATCCATATGATTAACATATTTTGTCTCAGTTGACATTATTTTAGGTTACTATACTATATTTGTTGTGTTATATTTGCCTACTTTATTTGGATATGTCTTAGAATTGTCCATCCATTCTAAGTCATCTCTATTCTTTGATTTTTCCTTTTTTATGGACTTCAATTATACCTATGTTTCTCTTCTTTGTCAGTCTTTTATGCTTATCACTATTTCTGATCCCTATTTTCCTCTGTACTCATTTTTCTTTATTGTCTTGACTTTCTTAGTCTCTCTTAGTTTCTCCTCTGTATCTCTTAGTACATATTTGGTCATATCTCCTTCTTTCTTGAGCACCTTATAATTAAATCTGAATTTCAGAGACAATTTTTTTGTATTCTTCAATATCTTTACGAAGTATTATCAATTCCTGTTTTACAAGGTTTCTTGCCCACATCCATTCTGAGTTTTGTGGTGTTCTATCATATCAATAATTGTTCATTTATATTTAATTTATATCAGTGTTTTATTACAATATTCCTGTTTCTTGGCAGGGCTGGATTGTTTTGTTCTGTTTTCAACTTCTGCAAAGTGTTGTTTTTCATTTTATGTTTTTCTATTTATAATAAATATGGATATTGAGTTATCTTTTATTTTGGGGTTTTCCTGGACTGGTGATCTATGGGGAAAATGTTTCTCTTCTATTCCTACAGTGAAATGCACTTCCCTTAATTAGTAGTACCTTTTTTTGATCTGTCCTGTTTGAGTTATTTCTTAACATACAATTTTACTCCTTACTTTTAGCCACTTCCTCCTTTTCTTCACCACCAAACCCTAAATGGACATTTCACTTTCCAGGTTCCTCTTCTTCCCCCAAAATAGTGCTTTTTCTATACTACCACCTGTGGTCCAGTGTGCTCTGTAAACTTGTCAGAAATATCTGCAAGCCAGATCTCTGATCCACTAAGTCTTGGATGTTCTTCTAGTATTTCTCCACTCAGTGTGGGGTCCCTTCCTTCTAAAATCAAGGGCTTAGGCAATGTATATGAAACACCAACATTAAAAACACTATAGTCTACCCTTGCTGCCGTCCTAGATTCATTCTTTGCTTAGATGTCTCTGGAATACTCTGCTAACACCTGATGTTCACTTACCCATTCATAAGAAAACTGAAGTTTATCCTATTCTGTTTCCTAGTTACATTGTAGGCATGAGTAAGATTCTAGGTGCCCAAGGCATAGACTTTTCTTTTGAATAGTAGAGGGACATATTATTTGAGAAAAGAAATTAAACAAAGCTATGAAAAAATATATTCAGAAGTTGAAGATCTGGAAATAAGTTTCTGTATATTTCTTGCTGAAATTGTCCAAAACTTAGGGCACACATATGCTAGTGTAAAGACCATTGCCCTAATGAAACACTTGAATGTGTGCTGTAATGAAGGAAATGTGATCACAGGGTCATTGCAAGTTTGTTTCATAGTAAACACATGTAGAAATCTGAATACTCATCAAAGGAGAATGGATAATTTCTGGAATATGCATATGAGTCAATATTCAGCTATACTGGAAATGAGTGAACCAGAGCTATGTGTTTCTCATAGATAATCTGAAAACATATACTAAGTCAAAAAAAAAAAACTTACAGAAGGCTACATGCATTATAATACGATTTGTATAAGTTTAAATACATGGAAAACAATGCTTTTAATGCATAAATTGTGAATGTATAAAAGCATTCACAATTTTTTTTAATAAAGCAGCAATCATTTTAGGATAGTGATTATTTGGGGAGCTATAGAAGAAAGTGGGATTGGAAAGGGAAATTTGAATGAAAAGGAAAAAATGAAATTTGAAATTAAAAAGGAAATTTCAATGTTATCTGTAGATTTTTGATTTTTAAAAAAGTTCCATAGTTAATGTGTCAGCTAGTCATTGCATTTGGCTACTTGTAATAGAGACCCAAGTACAATCACTTAAGCAACTAAGAGTTTATTCTTTCATACAAGCAGATGTAAGGAGGAAGATGATTTAGCACCATTATGGTGATGCTGCAGGATCACCAGGGACCCAGAGCTCCTTCCTGTTTCACCTTTCTTAGTGCTTGGCTTTCATCCTCAAATCCTAAGACAGCTACTAGAGCTATAAAGGGGGTTGAGACTGGAAGCAGGCAGAAGGGCCAAACCAAAAAAGAACCTGCCCCACCTAGGTGTTCCTCTTTAACAAGCTTCCCTGGGAATCTCCTACACCAACTGCTTACAAATAACTTTCCAGAAGATAGAGCCACACACAGGATGCATGTGAGAAGGGAAGGAATGGTCTCTCCACAACCTGGGCTCATTAGTAAATAAAATCAGGAATTCCTTACTATTGAAAAAGGACAAAAAAAGAAAGAGGTAGCTAATCTTTGCTTCATGTGGCTAATTTGAGAGGCCTGGGTGAGGAGTATCTATTAATTTGTTATATTGTTCTCTAAACTTTATGCTTCTAGAATTTCAGAATAAGGTCTTAAAAAATGAATGAGGCCGTTTAGGATGGTTCTGCCTAGAACATAAGCGGATAGATAGTATAAAGTGAGGCTATTTTATTTCCCAGATGCTATAATCCACTTCAGCTTCTACTCACCCACCCAAGGTCAGGATCAGCCAAAGGCAATCTGGAGGCAGGGTGGTTTGGCATGCTCTCAGTTGTCCCTCTGCCCTTCATGTTCACTTGATGTCTCCCTCTTGTTTACTATTTGTCTCTCACACTATCTGTAGCTGTGGCTCTGTACCTGCCTCCATGTGGGCCTGTGTGGGATTGTGTTCCTGTGGGTATGTGTGGAATTTGAGTTTTTAAAATTAATTAATTAATTTTACAATAGAATGCATTTTGACATACAGTACATAAATGGAGTACAACTTCTCATTCCTCTGGCTGTACATGGTTCAGAGTTACTCCAAGAGTGTAATCATACATGGACATAAGGTAATAACGTCTGCCTCTTTCTACTGTCCTTCTCATCACCACAACCCCAAACCTCCTCTCACTACCTTCTACACAAACCAAAGTTCCTTCATTCTTCCCTATCCCCCTGTCCCACTTGCTTCAGCATGCGCTTATCAGAGAAAACATTCGGCTTTTGGTTTATTGGGATGCGCTTATTTCACTTAGCATGATATTCTCTAGTTCCATCCCTTTACTGCAAATGCCATAATTTCATTTTTCTTTAAGGATGAGTAATATTCCATTGTGTATATGTACCATATTTTCTTTATCCATTCATCTGTTGAAGGGCATCTAGGTTGGTTCCATAGTATAGTTATTGTGAATTGAGCTGCTATAAACATTGATATGGCTGTGTCAGTATAGTATGCTGATTTTAAGTCCTTTGGGCATAAACAGAGGAGTGGGATAGCTAGGTCAAATGGTGGATCCATTCCAAGTATTTTCTGAGGTATCTCCATACTACTTTCTATAGTGATTGTACCAATTTGCATTCCCATCAGCAATGTATGAGTGAACCTTTTCCCCCGTATCCTCATCAACAGTTACTTATGCTTGTATTCTGGATAATTGCCATTCTGACTAGAGTGAGATGAAATCTTAGAGTAGTTTTGATTTGCCTTGGAATTTGTGTTTGTTTATGGGCCCCAGGATTCAGTATCCTGAATACACTCCGTATTTATTATTATTATTATTAATTATTATTATTATTTTGGTACTGGGGATTGAACTCATGGCATTCTATCACTGAGCTACTTAAGTAGGGCTACATCAGCCCTTTTGATTTTTTTATTTTGAGACAGGGTCTCACTAAATTGTGATGCTGCCCTCAAATTTGCAATCCTCCTGCCTCAGCCTCCCGAGTCATTGGGATTATAGGCGTGCACCACCACTCCCAGCCATATTCTTCTTTTAATTTGAGTTTGACTTTTTGACTTTAAACTTCCTGACATGGCATTTCTAAGCCAGTAATGACCATCATGATGCAGTACCCAGAGAATAAGAGCTGATCTCAGAGCCCTGCTAAGCCATGCCCTCATCTTCTGCCCCATCTAACCCCTGGCTCACACTCATCCTCTTTTCTCCTCCCTGCCCCATGACTTATCTTCCACCTGACTTTTCCTATCCAGTATATTTTTGACAGAGGAGAAAGCTTCTGTGATTGACTAAAAGAATCAAAGAATTCAGCTCACCACTGGGCTGACAGATTAAACAGCCGAATTTTTCCAGGTCTGAAGTATCGGTGTCAACCTAAGAATCTGTCTGTCTCTTGTCCTTTCCTCTCTTCCAGTTGAGCCATTGTGGCTATATTATTCTGAAATTTTCTATTATTGGAATATTGGGCCTTGAAGTGTCATGGATCCCACTTCTGTGCACCTTTCCACAGGGGTCTGCCCAGTCTTATTCTTGGTTGCTTCTTCTTATCTGTGTCCACAAATGACTGAGGGTTTAAGAGTATGAGCTCAGGAATTGGGAAGCCTGGTTGTGAAGCCAAGCCTTGCCATATTCTAACTGTGCATCTGGATAAATTCCACAGCCTCTCTGACCTTCAGTTCCTCATCCTGATGCAGGTACTAGATAAGCTGCTCATTGTGTCTTCATTTAGTCCTGGGAAAGCAAGAGTTCTTGCACTAATTTGAAGGCTGCCCACTAGCTAACCCTGTTTTTGTACTGTGAGGTTGTTGATTATGACATTAGAAGATTTTTTTATTCATTTGGGTTATTATTTGGGGAAGAACCACACATCATTCATTTGGATTGTGTATAAAGTGTCAGGAAAAGGTCAGAGACCATTGCCTTCTTGCTCAGAAGCCTGTATATTCTCAAGGATAAACTTTGGGGAACTGTCTTAAAATTAGGCCCAGAAGAGAAAACAGCTTTCAGTCCCTAGTCCCAACATGGTTCTGTCTCCTCCAGCACCTGAAATTGATATTATTTCCTGGGATGGAAAGGGATTGATGCACAGGTCCTTGGTCTCTACTTGTGCTAGCTTCCTCTGCCTTTTTCTTTAGGCAGACTTCACTCCCCTGTTGACAGGCATTTCATTCTGTTGCTTTGAGCACCAATATTTAAACCCAGCACAGGCCCCTTGAGTGGCAGAGGGAAACAGAAAAGACAGACACTTTTGTGCTTTGGAGGGATGAGTGGATTCAGCCGGTGAAAGAAATGTTCCCTTAGCACCTCAGATGTGCTGGTCACTCTTTTGGGAACCAGGAATAGAAAGGCAAAGAAAATAGTATCTATTTTCATACAGAGACCATCTTTTTCTGGAAGACATACATATGAAAAAGCTCTTTTAAAATAACCAAGTAAGAGCTATAAAGGAGGTATGTACACCCAGTGCCTGAGACCTAGATGTGTAGCCCAAACATTCAGACAGGGCTTCTTGGAAGATCTAGGTCTAAGCTAAATTTGTCCCCTTCATCTGAAGATGTACCTGAATCAAACTTTTCTCCCTGCTGCCTGACTAGGATCTCTGAGCAGGTGTCTCTATAGTTAGGATCACCCGACAGGTCAGTCTGGAAATCTGGGAAAAAATATCCTTGGTGCTTCAGGAACAGCTTTTATTGAGAAAACCACAAAGACCTCGAAAACCAAAGCCAGCTTCTTCCTGTGGGTTAACTCTGGGACTCTAGACTGTGAATTTTCCTCACCTGTCCAGGATTAAATATTTTCTGAGAGTGGCATTCCTTTTTAGCCATCTTTTCTGACCACTTTCTATGAGAAAATTTCTGTCTCCATCATGTACAAATGCACAAAGTGGTATTTGTTTTGTGAATGAAAACTTATTTTCTAGATCTGCACTTCCTACCTAGGTTCCAGTCTCACCTGCCTGTCTGCTCAAGTCCTTCCTCCCAAAGGGGCAGGTGACCACTATTTGGCTATGATAGGTCTCTCTCCTACTACATCCTTAATTATAATGGACAGCAAGGTAACTATTCTCCCCACTTTCTAGCATGGCATATTTAAGATCTGCATATGTATTTTCACTTTGACTTCATGGGGATTTGAGAATAAGGCTCTGGAGCCTGATGGGACAGGGGATTGTGGGGTGATTCTTGAGCTATGTATAATGGGCAATGCCGGAGGGCCCCAAAGGCACACCATGAATGGGCTACAAGGGACTCTGTTGAATCAAAATATCAAGGGTTGAGATCCCAGAATTTGTTTATTTTAGAATGTCCCAGAAAATTCATTTAAAAATTTTTAATTTTATTTTGCTTTATTTTTTCCACAACTTGTATTAATTGGGGTTTAGTTTACTATTTCAACACATGCACACAGCATGCACTGATCAAATCAGGATATTTAACATTTCCCTCTCCTTACCATTTCTTTATGTTTGGAGTCTTTGAGCTCCTTTCTTCTAGATCTTCATAAAATATGTAACAGGGTATTTATTATATAAGTCATTCCTCTGTGCTGCAGAACAGCAGAACTGACTCCTTATATCAACTTGTGCTTTGGCACATCCAACCCCTTCATCCAACCCCTTCCTCACCTTTCCCAACCTCCAGGCATCACTTTTCTATGATCAGGTTGACTTTTTTTTTTTTTTTTTTGATACTGGGGATTGAACCCAGGAGTGCTTTACCATTGAGCTGCCTCACCAGCCCATTTTTATTTTTATTTTGAAACAGTCTTGTCAAGTTCCCAGACTAGCCTCAAACTTGAGATTCCCCCTACCTCAGCCTCCCAAGTCACTGGGATTACAGGCATGTGCCACTGCCTAAGTTTTGAGCTGATTTTTTAAATGAGCAATGAGGAAAAAGAAATCTCAGGATTCCTTGTCCTTCTTTCTCTACCCAAAACTGTATTAAATAACATTTGGTACTGGCAATGATTTTGGTCAAATTATATTTTTACATTATGTGCATTTATGAATATGGAACAACAAATCCTTATTATGTAAAATTATAATGCACCAATTAAAAATGTGGAAAAATGAAATAAACATATGAATGAGAAAAAATTCATATTATCACTCAGCTTTTAAGATTTCTTCCTTCCAAAGTTACAATAAGCTTAGACCTCCACTTTTGTGAGTGATAGCTCAAGAGAGTTTTGCCCTGAACTGGTGACTGCTTCAAAAGAGAAGGCTTTCCAACTCATCCTTTTTTTTAAAATATTTTTTTTAGTTGTAGATGGATGCAATATCTTTATTTTATTTATTTATTTTTATGTGGTGCTGAGGATCGAACCCAGTGACTCACACATGCGAGGCAAGCGCTCTACCACTGAGCCACAGCCCCAGCCCTCCAACTCATTCTTATTTACTCTTTTTGAAAAAAAAAATGATTGGCAACATTGAGATTCTGTTATACTCCTTTATCCAATCTGACGTTGGTACAGTCTGAAGATCCTCCTCTGATCTTTTAATAGCAGGATCACTAATCAAAATAAAAGAATTGATTTGGACAAGGAGTTTTCTTGCAGGAATTTTTTGAGCTTGACTTGTTTTATTTGTTAAAACATGTGCTTATCATTTGGAAAATGACTCGTGTCTACTTTATTAGTGCAATGGACAGTAATCACAATTTGTAAATTTTATTTTCCCAAGCAAACATAGGAAAAAAATAATTACAAACTGAGTGAATGGTATTTTAGGCCTCTTTAAGTGTTATACTTGGGCAGAGGTTGTGGCTCAGTAGTAGAGCACTTGCCTAGCATGTGTGAGGCACTGGGTTTTATCCTCAGAACCACATAAAAAATAAAAAAATAAATTTAAAAAAATGTCATGCTTGCTGAACACTTGGTTCTAGGTACAGATTACCCATAGTCAAAATGTGCATCTCCTTTTCTCCAGCATGAATGCTGGAGCAGTGTCTTTATGGTACCTCAAGAAGCACTGGTAAAGAACTTAGAAAAGACAGTGGTACAGAAATGTGGTGTGGGTTCTCTTGTGCACTGAATATGTGCCAAGCTCTCCCAGTCCTCCCTGCTGCAGTGGATATGTGGGAGTAATTCTGTTCACCACTAAGAATTACACAGACAAGAGGTAGTGGATCGAGTAGAGCTGGCACTAATTGAAGTCCAGTTTCTTTGCCTTCGGCATATGGCCTCAGTGCTGCCATATTCTTAGAACAGTTGCAGCATCTGTTGTTTGCTGTGTTATCAGTGATTCCATGGAAAGAGCAGGGCATTTGGTGCCAAAAACCAGGATTTTGAGGTTGAGTCAGCTAGAAGCAAGATGCATATATCTGGCATATTATTTCTTCTAGGTTATTTGGCCCCCATTGGCTTATTGAGATAATCTATCCCTAACTTTGTATTCATCTTTTTAATGCACTCTGTAGTGAATATTTACTTGGTACCTACAATGTTCTAGATATCTGAATATATTGCTGTGACTATAACCACCAAGGTTTCTGCCTTTGTGAAGATTAAATTCCAGTGTTAGAATTGAACAATCAATACATTTTTAAATCAATAAAAAAATGAATGCACATTTTAGAAGTCTTATGAAGGGATTAATTTGAATGGTGTAAGGGAGAGTATCTGTGATGGAGAAGTTTATCGATCAGGGCAAAACCAATGACATTTGAATGATAATGAATCAGCTGTGTGAAAAATCTGAGTATTCCAAGCAAGAAGAATATCAGGTGCAAAGGCTCTGAGACAGGAAAAAACTTGCCCCCAAAATATTTTGAAATATCCTTTTCTGTTTTAGCTACCATTCTTTCAGAGTTGCAGGAATCTAATATCAGACAATCCCAGTCTCCCAACCTTTAGATGCGATGGTGGTTCCAAAGATCCAGAGAGATCTGAAAAATAACCAGAGCACTAGAGTGTGCTCATGTGCACTTTGAGCCATTGTCTTGTTGCAAACAGCACACCGCTGAGGTGTTCATTCATGGGTCAGGCTTGCACTTCTGCTGGAGTAAGTGGTGTGATCGTTAGGCTGACTCATACCTTCATCCTTAAGGAGTCTGAGCCCCATTTACTATGGCCATGTGAGTCCATGGCTGATCTACCTATTTACCATTAAAATTTGGCAGGGAGTTCCAAGAAATCTCAATTCCCCAGTGGATCACATGCGTGCTACAGTCTCTCTATTATGCAAAAGCAACACTGCCTTCTCTTGATGATTAGGGTTGATGACCCTTGCCAATAGACTGCCTGCTTTTATTCCTTGCCTGGTCTATTGGCATGAGGAGCTCAAAGTGACAGTGCAGCAACCATAGCTCAAATTTCAATGAGACTCTTTCTGTCTACTCTGGTAGAAGCATTTCTTTCTAAGAACCAGACCTTTGGATAGTGGTGTTGGCCAAGGCTCTGGGGCAGCTAGGGTAAAGCAATATCCACCATGTGTTGGTCTCAGCTGAGATGGGTTTATAATTCAGGGTGAAAGAATCAAGTTTAATTAACTTACTACCAAGTGGTTAGTTGGTTTTGTTGAGTGATGGTATCTTATCAAGGGTCTCTGCTATTGCTTGATAAATTACATATTTGACAGTAGATAGCTGTATTAGTTTTGGTAAGTGATAAGCTCCTAAGGGTAAGAACTAAACCCTGTGGAACTTCAGAGTCCTATTCCATTAAAGTCTTTTGCAATCCACTAGTTGGTCCAGAGTAGCATATCCCACAATTGAGAATACTGCTTCTTCCATTTCTCAGTAAAAACAGAAATTTTCTAGCTTTGATTGGGGTCCATAGCAGAAAAGGATCTCACTGTAAATTGAAGCAGTAATGCAAGAAATTCTGCCACTTGGGCCATACAACCGGGAGTACCCCATTAGAGTGTTGAGGGCAGGTATGATTGCAGAGGATGCCAGTGAAATGGCAATATTTGGGTCTGATTAAGGCCACAAACTGCAGCATCCTTATTACAAAAACTATCTGCCATCCAAAAAACAGCTCATAGCATGCTACTTGTGGCTGGTAGAAATGGAGTGTTTGACTATGGAATATCTAGCAAGATGGACAATTCCTGTATCCACTCTCAGGTTCCCAGATCCATCAGAGTTCCCCCAACCATGAGTTCCAATCTTTTAGATCTACCAAGTCATAAAAGAGGGTGGCCCCAGCATCAGTTCTCAGAAGAGTCAAGTGACTCATTCAGGACTACACAGAGCAGGGTCAGAGTGTATAAGTAAGTTGCATGTGCCAGTATTCCAGTTTCCTATGGGATGCTCCACAGTTGTAGTGATAGCCTGCCCTCAGTTCACACCCATGACCCCATGTGCAATCTTGTGACCAACAGATAGAGAAAAGTGGCCAAACTTGATTCATGGATGGGTTAGCTCAAAATAGGAAAGCACCCTGAAAATGTACTGCTTCAGAACATAGCCCTGGAAGGTGATGCTGGTAATCCTCCTAGTGGCCAAAGTTTTGGGTGGTGCACATTGTAGGAAAAAAAGTGTGCCCCAAGCTAAGAATAAAGACAAACTTGTGCCGATTTTACCTGTCACAAGGCAATCCCTTGAACCAGCACCCTCCGGATCCTGACCCAATAAAACTCTAGATCCTCATGGAACATGTTGTCTGAGTCTTGTAACTTCTTTAATGTATAGCGTTTTTTTCTCTCTTATCAGGTCCAGCATTTCCTCAGTTGGGTTATATTGTAACTCGACCATAGTTACTCATATAGTGTCCAGAGGAACAATCAAAGTAGATCCTCAGAGGTGTGCACAAGGTCTTGCAATGTTGAGGCCTCTGCATCATCTTTAAGAATGGGGTGAGGCTGAGGCTATGGCATAACTCTGTGAAAGAGCACTTGCCTAGCATGTATGAGGCTGTGGGTTTAATCTCCAAAACCACCAAAAAGGGAGGAGAAGGAGGAGGGAGGCAAGAAGAAAAGAAGAATGGGAAGGATTAAACTTATACAAAATTATTTCATTGAGCTATAATTCACATACCATAAAAGTCACCAACTCACCAGCTTTTAGTATATTCACAAGGTTGTGAAACCATCACCACTATGTAATATCTAATATTTTCATCACCCAGAAAGAAGCCTTGTACCCATTAGTAGTCTTCCCCTATTCTCTGCCTTGTCCAAATCTCTGGCAAGCACTATTGTACTAATGGTTTCAAGGTTCATGGTGGACATCATATGTATCAGTACTTGCTTCTGTCTCCACCATGCCATTAAAAGGCCCCCTGTTAAGTTACTGATGACCTGTGCTGTCACATCTAAAGTCAAGGCTGAGTAACATGCCATTGTGTGGATATGCTACATTTTGTTTATTCATTCATCAGTTGATGGACATCTTGTTTCTGTTTTTGCTACTGTGAATAGTTGCACTGTGAACATTCATGTCCAAGCTTTTGTGTGAACATGTTTTCAGTTCTTTTGGAATATACCTTAGGACTCTAATTACTGCTTCTGTGGTGACTATGTCTAACTTTTTAAGGAACTGCCAGTGTTCTCTGCAATGGCTGTGCAATTTTGGATGCCCATCATAATGTCTGAGTGCTCTGGTTTCTTCAAATGTTTACCAACACTTAGTTTTTTCTGCTTATTTTTATTACCACCATCTTATTGTATGTGAAGTGGTATCTCATTTGGTTTAGGCTTACATTTTCCTATTGATGACTAATGCTGAGCATCTTTTCATGTGTTTATTGGTCTTTGGGGAAAATGTCTATTCAAATCCTTTGCTTAGTTTTAAACTGGGTTATACAATATAAGTGCTTTTAAAATATATGTTCTGGATACTAAACCTACTAGACCCTTTGCACATATGTAATTCACATATATTTCTTCCATTTTGTGACATGTGGGCTATTTCCTTCCTCTCTCTCTCTTTCATACTGGCATTTGAACCCAAGACCTCACACATGGTTTATCACTGAATTACATCCCCAGCCCCTTTCTATTCACTTTACTTTTTAAAATTTTTTAGTTGTAGATGAACACAATACTTTTATTTCATTTATTTGTTTTTATGTGTTGCTGAGGATCAAACCCAGTGCCTCACACATGCAAGGCAAGCACTCTTCCACTGAGCTATAACCCCAACCCCTCTATTCTCTTTCTTGATGGTGTCCTTTAACATAGTTTTTTAATATTTGATGAAGCCAAATAAATTTTTTCCTTTGATTTCTCATATTTTAACTGTCATATATAAGAAACATTACCTAATTTAACATCACAAAAATCTACACCCACATTTTTCTCTAAGAGTTTTATAGTTTTAGCTCCTCCATTTAAATCTCTGATACATTTTCAGTCAATTTTTTTTAATTGAAGGATCTGAACCAAGTATCTGACTTCATTTTTTAACATTCTTTTATAACTATCTAGTTGTCCTAGTACTATTTGTTGAAAAAAATAGTATTTCCCTATTGAATTGTCTTGGCACCCTTGTCGAAAATCAATTGACCATAGATCTTTGAGTTTATTTCTATAGTCAGTTTTGTTCTATTGATCTATGTCTGTCTTTGTGCTGATATCATAAAGTGTTTTGTTTATTGGGTTTTTTTCTCTCTTTTGAAACATTTTTTAATTGACACATAGTAATTATACTTATTTATGGAGTACAGTGTGATAATTCCATATGTTATATTGTTTTGATTAATGTAGCTTTGTAGTAGGTCAACATTCATAAGGATGAGACATTTAACTTTGTCTTTCCTTTTTGTGATTTTTTTTTCGTGACTATTCCAGGTCCCCTGCATTTCCATAGGAATTTTAGGAGCAGCTTTTTTGTTTATGGAAGAAAAGGTAATTGGAAGTTTGATAGGATTTACACTGAATCTGTAGACCAATTTGGGGAGTATTGCCACATGAACAATATTATTTTCCAAACCATAAACCTGGTATGTCTTTCCAGTTTATTTAGGTCTTCTATATTGTCTTTCAGCAAAGGTTTCTCAGTGTACAAGCATTGCATCTCTGTTAAACTTATTCCTAAGGATTTTATTCTTTTTGATGCTATTTTTAATGTAGTTGTTTACCTAATTTGCTTTTTAGATGTTCATTGTGGGTATATATCTACACTAGCTTGAATGTTGTGGTCCCTCCAGAATCCATATGTTGGAACTTAACCTTCAAGGAGATTCAAGAGAAGGGGCTTTCAGATGTGATTAGGTCATGATGACTTTCATGGATGGGTTTAATACCCTTAGAAAAGGGTTTGAAGTAGTGAGTTTACCCACTTTCACTCTTTTACCATGCAAGTTCACAGCAGCAATGTGCCATCTCTGGAGCAGAGAATGATCACTTACCAGGCATTGAGCACCTGGTTCTTAGACTTCTCAGTCTTCAGAACTGTGAGTAATATGCTTCTGTTGTTTATAAATTTCCCAGGCTAAAGTAGTTCATTATGGCAGCTCAAATGAACTAGGGAAATACCAAAGTATAAATAATTTTTATGCATACTGGCATTTTGATTGGGATTTTATTCAGTCTACAGATCAGTTTAGAGAGAATTAACATCTTAAAAGTTTTGAGCCTTATAATCCATGAACACAATTTCAATTATTTAGAGTCTACTTTGATTTTTTTTGTCATAACCATGTTTGGCATAATTTTGTTACATTTAGATTTAAGCACAGTTGTCCCTCGGTACCACAGGAGATTGGTTTCAGGACCTCTTGAAGGTATCAAAATCTGTGGATGCTCAAGTCCCTTCTATAAAAGGGTGTAGTATTTTCATAGAACCTACACACATTCTCTTGTAAACTTTAAATCATCTCTATATTACATATAATAGCAAACATAATGCAAATGCTCCGTAAATAGTTGTTATACTGCTGTGTTTAGAGACTAATGACAAGGAAAAGGTGTCTGAACATGTTTAATACACAGTAATTTTGTTTTTGCTTTTGATTTTTGAATATTGCGTGTGTGTGTGTGTGCACGCGCGCTGCAGGGAATCAAACCTAGGGCCTCACACATGCTAGTAAAGCATTTTACCACTGAGTCACACCCCTGACCCTTGAATATTTCCAGTCTGTAGCTGCTGGAATCCATGGATATGGAACCCAAGATACAGAGGGCTGACTCGACTTTGTGTTTTCTGTGATATTATAAATGGTACTGGTTTGTTGTTGTTATTGTTGTTGTTTTTGCAGTGCTGGGTGGTGGTCAAACCTCAAGCCTGACACATGCCAGGCAAGTGCTCTACCACTGACCTATATCCCCAGGCCATAAGTTGTACTGTTTTTTTAAATTTAAATTTCCAATCATCCATTACTAATATGTGGAAAGATAATTGATTTTCTCTTTTAACTTTTTATTCTATGACCTTCCTTAACTACTTATTCTAGTAGCTGTTATAAATTCTTCAGAATTTTCCATATAGATAAGCAGGTCTGCAAATAAAGATAATTTTTATTTCTTTGTTTCAAATCTGTATGTCTTTCTTTTTTCTTTTTTCTTTCTGTACTGGGGATTGAACCCTGGGGCGCTTAACCACTGAGCTACATCCCCAGCCCCAGCCCTTTTATATTTATTTTGAGACAGGGCCTCACTCAGTTGCTAAGCTAGCCTTGAACTTGTGATGCTCCTGTTTCAGTCTAGCAAGTCACTGGGATTGCAGGCATGCACTTTGCACCCAGCCCAATATGTATGTTTTTAAATTCATTTTCTTACCTTATTGTATTGGCTAGGACTTATAGTATAATAGTTGAGTAGGAATAGCTGGGGCAGATATTTTCCTCTCATTTTCAGTCTTAGGGAGAAAGTATTTACTTTTCACCATTAAGTATGATATAAGGGAAAGGTTTTACACAGATGACTATTGTCTGGTTATAAATATTCCTCTCGCTTCCTAGTTTGCTGAGAATATTTATCACAAACAAAAATTAAATTTTGTCAAATGTTCTTCCTTTATCTACTAATATAATCAGGCATACTTTTTCCTTTTTGTCTTTTGATGTCATAAATTATATTAATTGAGTATTAAATGTTGAATTCACCTAGTGTTCCTGGGTTGAACCCCACTTGGTCATGATGTCTTCTCCATTTGGCCTATTGATAGATTCAGTTTGCTAACATTTTGTTGCAGATTTTCACATCTGTGTACACAAAGTATATTGGTCTATGATCTTCTTTTATTGTTTTTTCTGTGGTTTTGTTATCATGGTAATGCTGATTTCATGAGTTAAGAAGTGTTCCATTCTCTTCTATTATCCATGAAAGTTTGTGTACAATTGCCAGCATTTCTTGCTTAAGTGTGTGATAGAATTTGCCAACAAACCCATTTGTGCTCGAGCATTCTTTGTTGGAATATACTTTAATAAGTGTAAGATTACTTACATTATCCATTAGTTCTTGAGTCAGTTTTTGATAGCTCCTGTCTTTCATGAAATTTGCCCATTTTGTCCAAGTTGTTGAATTGATAAATGTCAACATCAGAACAGCCTTTGATGAAAGCCCTTTTTTCATTCCTGCTGTAGATAATGTGTCCTCTTCCTCCACCACTACCTTCTCCTCCTCCTCCTCTTTTATTCCTCCTCTCCTACCTCCTCTTCTTCATATCCATAAACTTCTCACTAGAAGTTTATGTTTTATTGATCTTTTGGCTTGATGAATTTTCTCTATTATTCCTCTGTTTTGAATTTCACTGGTTTCTACCCTTAAATGATTTTCTTCCTCCTCCTTGCTTTGCATAATTTATTATTCTTTTTCTATACTCTTAGAGTGGAAGGTTAGGTTATTGACTGGAAACTTATATTCTATTTTAATAAAAGCACTTAATGATACACATTTCCTTGTAAACACTGTTTTGGTGATGTCATGCAAAAATCTCAATAAAAGCCCCTTTTTATTGGGAGAATTTTAGACTTATATAATAAGTAAAGACAGAACATATATGTTTTGTGTTCATTTAAACTCTACTGAAAATGTTATCTAATTTCCCTTATGACTTCAACTCATGAGTTATTTCAAAGAATGTTGCTTAATTACCAAATCCCCTTATATATTTCATCCAGTTTTTCCTAATGTTAGCAATTTACATAACCGTAGTACAGTTTACAAAACCATAGTACAATTTACATAACCATAGTACAATTTTCAAAACCAAGACTTTTTTCCTTTCTTTTCTTTACTTTTTTTTTTTACCCTATACTGAGGATTCCACCTAGGGACATTCTACCACTGAACTACGTCCCTGGTCTTTTTTATTTTTATTTTGAGACAGGGTCTCAGTAGGTTGCTCAGGCTAGCCTTGAACTTACCATCCTTCTGCCTTGGCCTCCTAAATAGCTGGGATTAAAAGCATGTACCACTTTATCTGGCTAGAAATTAACATTTTAGAAGAAAGGATTTTGGAATTCCTCATCATAAAGAAATGATAAATGTTCGAGAAGACAGAAATGTGCAACATGATTTAAACTTTACACAGTGCATACATGTATTGAAATATAACATGGAACCCTATTAATGTGTTTATATTTTTGTGTATCTAAAAGTAAATTTAAAAAAGAAAAACAAGAAATAAACGTTGGCGTAATACTATTACCTTAAGACCCAAACCTTATTCCTATTTTACTAACACTGATGTCCCTTTTATGTTCTAGGACATCTCAGGATGTGTCTTTTGTTTATTCTTCCTTATGAAGAGTACTGGTCAAGAATACTGATGTTTTATGAAGGACAATCAGCTTATCTGATATTTTCATATGGTTAAAGTTACGGCTTTGGGTGAAGGTGCCTTCCTGTTGCACTACATCAGGGCACGTGACATAAACGTGAAGTAAACCTTGATCGGTTGGTCAAGGTCACCACACAGATTTTAATATGTTTTGTGTTCATTTAAACCCTATTGAAAATATTATCTAACTTCCCTTATGACTTCCACTTTGACTCATGAGCTATTTCAAAATGTGTTGCTTAATTACCAAATATTTGGGGGATTTTCTAGATGTCTTTGTTATTTACTTCTAATTTTATTCTATGGTAGTCAGAGAATATTTGTATGATTTCAGCTCATTTAAAATTGTTGCGATTTGTTTTTTTGGCCAAGAATATGGTTTGCCTTTGGGAATACTTCAGGTGTGTTTAAGTGTGCTTTCAGTTGTAGTTGAATTGAGTGTTCAATGCATGTCCACAGGAGCAAGCTGTTGATGGTGCTGTTTAGGTCTTCTGTATCTTTATCTATTTTTTCTCTGTTCTATTGATAACCAAGAACAGCTTAAGTCTAATAATAGTTATAGATTTTTCTATTTCTCTTCAATTCTCTTAGTTTTTGCTTCATGTAATTTGATACCCTTTAAGTGCATATATAATTAAGATTTTTTTGTCTTCTTAGTTATTTTACCACTTTGGGGGAGTACCAGGGATTGAACCCAGAAGCACTTAACCACTGAACCACATTCCTAGCTTTTCTTATTTTTTATTTTGAATAGAGTCCAGATAAATTACTTAGGGCCTTACTAAGTTGCTGAGGCTGGCTTTGAACTTGCGATCCTCCTGCCTCAGCCTCCTGAGCTGCTAGAATTACAGAAATGCACCACTGCACCTGGCATAATTTTACTCTTACACATGGTCATATTTCTTTTTCTGAAGTCTAATTTGTCTGAAATTAATATTACCACTCCTGCTCTCGTTTTTGTGTGTGTGTTTCAATGGTATAAAATATATCATTTTGCTTTTACTAAATTAAAAGACTTTATTTTTGGTGCTGAGGTTATAGAAAAACTGAGTAGAAAGTAGAGTGTTCCTATTTATTCTTCTCCCCCTTCCTCCACAGTTTCTCCTCTTACTAATGTCTTGCATTAATGCAATATATTTATTATTAATGCATTATTATAATCAAAGTTCATATTTCATATTATATTCACCCTTGTGTTATACAGTTTTATTGGCTCTGGTTTCTCTTGAGAAGAGATCTTATTTGGAAAAAAAGAATGCTCTGACATTTCAAAATGATATTTTTCTCTTCCCTCTGTTAGAAGTATGAGTGAGTTTTTCTTTAATGTTCATTAGGAGAATCTGGAAGAGTTCCTGGCAATAAAACACAAAAATGTGAGGATCCCCTTGATGACAGGGACCTCAAGATTCTATCTCTCAGGCTTGTCCACTCAGAATATCCATAAATTTGTCAACCACAGAACCAGAGTTCTGATTTCTCTAATCTGGTAATGGTTCTGAGGATGTGGGTTTCTGCTCTGGGAAGTTGTGATTTTCTATATTTGCCTATTTGTCTCTCCAGTTGAGGAAGTAGAAGTTTCCCTGTGACCTCACTTCTCTGATTGATCTAAAATCTGACAGTAGAATGCATTTTGATTCATTGTACACAAATGGAGCACAACTTTTCATTTCTCCGGTTGTACATGATGTAGTCGTACCTAGGGTAATGATGTCCATCTCATTCCACCATCTTTCCTGCCCCAATGTCCCCTCTCCTCCTTCTCCTCCCTTTGACCAAAGTTCCTTCATTCTCCGCTTTTATTTGTCTGAAAAGATTCTTAGGACTTCTGGTCTCCAGTCTCACATATAAGGCCTTTAGTAGTTACCACTCTATCTTAATTACAAATAAAAAAACCTGAACAAATGGGAAAAAAACAAAACAGAAGGTTCTGAACTCATCAATAGATTAACCCACTTATGGATTCATAGCTTGATGGGTTTTGGGAGATGGGATTTGTTATTAAAGTGAGCGCTCTCTCTGCTTTCTGGCTACTATGAGGTGAGCAGCTTTGCTTGACTATGTGCTCCATGCTAGGATGTTCTACCTTGCCACTGGCCCAAGGTGAATGGGGCCAAGATACCATGGACTGAAACCTCTGAAACCAAAATTAGCTTTTTCATCTTTTAAGTTATCAAGTCACAGCAGCAAAAAGATGACTTAAAATGTGGAGAATGGGAACTATCCAGCTCCAGTCCCTTCTAGCCATTCTGTTCAACCTAAAGGGGGGAATCTGAGATGAACTGGTAAAGTTTACATTCCAGAGGCACAGGCTCACCAAATGACCTAATCATAAGACTACAGAGCCCTTCCTTTCACTTCACTAAAGGCCTATTTACTACAATTCCTTTCACCCAGTATATTGTATATGTCTTTCTATTAAATATTACAACACAAACTAAAAGGCAAAAACATGCATTTTAAAGAGATCAGCACTAGGAGAAGACCCAGATATGGCCAGGAATTATCAGACCATGAATCTAAGACAACCATGACATCATGTACAACCACAAGAATGGGATCCTAATTAGAGATTATATATACTCCATGTATATATGATATGTGAAAATATATTCTACTATCATGTATATCTAAAAGACAAATTTAAAAATATTAATGCCAAAAAGTCAATAGCCCAATCAATAAATGAGCAAAAGAAGTGAAAAAACACTTCTCAATAGAAGAAGTACAGTCAACAAATATATGAAAAAATGCTCAACCTCTCTAGCAGTTAGAGAAATGCAGATTAAAACTACACTGAGATTTCATCTCACTCCAGTCAGAATGGCAATTATCAAGAATACAAGTAACAATAAATGTTGGTGAAGATGTGGGAGAAAAGGTATACTCATACATTGTTGGTAGGACTGCAAATTGGTGCAACCACTCTGAAAAGCAGTATGGTGATTCTTCAAAAAATTAGGATTGGAACCACCATTTGACCCAGTTATCCCACTCCTTGGTATATATCCAAAAGATGTAAAAGCAGCATACTATAGTGGCACAGACACATCAATGTTTACAGCAGCACAATTCATAATACCTAAGCTATGGAGCTAATATAGGTGCATTTCAACAGATGAATGGAGAAATAAATTGTGATGTATGTACACAATGGAATGTTACTCAGCCATAAAGAATCACTTTATGACCTTTGCCAGTAAATGGATGGATCTGGAGACTTTTGTGCTAAGTGAAATAAGCCAATCCCCCCAAAACCAAAGGTTGTATGTTTTCTTTGATATATGAAAGCTAATGCACAATAAGGGAGGATGGGAAGAATAGAAGTTCAGTGGATCAGACAAAGGAGAATGAAAGGAAGGAAAGGGATAGGAAAAGGAAAGACAGTGGAATGAATCTGACATAATTTTCCTATGTACATATATGAATACCCCATAGTGAATCTCACCATTGTGTGCATATCTACAGGACTGGGGTCCTAATAAGACTAAGATATATTCTATGCTTGTATAATTATATCAAAATGGACTCTACTGTCATGTATAACTACAAAGACCTAATAAAATAATTAAAATTTTAAAAATGAACAAAAAAACCCAACTATGATTAATGTGTTAAGACAACCAACAGAGAAAGTAGACAACATGCAAGAACAAATGGCTAATGTAAGCAGACAGATGGAAAATGTAAAGAAAATCAAAAGGCAATGCTAGAAATAAAAATATTTGTTTGTTCTTTGGTACTGAGGATTGAACCCAGAGGTACTTTACTACTGAGTCACATCCCCAGCCTGTTCTTTAAAATATTTTAAAGAACTTGCTGAGCTTCTTAGGGTCTTGCTAAGTTGCTGAGGCAGGCTTTGAACTTGTGATCTTCCTGCCTCAGTCTCCTGAGCTGCTGGGATTACAGGTATGTGCTACTGTGCCCAGCCTGGAAATAAAAATATTGTAATAGAAGTGAAGAATGCCTTTGATGACCTCATCCTTATACTGAATCAAACAAGAAAAGAAACAACTTGAAGATATGTCAACAAAAATTTTCTCAAATAGAAAGTAAGGAGGGGGGAAAAGTGACTTTAAAAACGTAATATCAGAGAGCTGTGGGACCACTACAAAATGTATAACCTATACATAATGGGAATGCAGGAAGAAGTAACATAGAAGGAACTGAAACAACATTTGAAATATCAATGACAGAATTAAACTTCATATTTAAACTGCAAAAAATCAAAGATAAAGAGTAAAATTGTGAAATAAACCAGTGGGGGGTTTATTTCCTCCTCATAAAGGAGCAAAGATAAAAATTGTGTCCACCATCTCCTTAGAAACCATGCAATCAAGTGTGGAATGAAAAATTTAAACTATTGAAAGAAAAACAAAACCAAAAAAAGCCCCACTGTCTAGAATTCTATACCCTATGAAATTATCCTTTGAAAGTGAAAAGAAAGAAAGGCTTCCTCAAGCAAAAATTGAGGGAGTTTAATGCCAATAGACCTGCCAATAGGCCTTTTAAGAAATGTTAAAAGATGTTCTTTGGAGGGGAGAAAAAGAGAGTGGTCATGTAATTTGGATCTACATAAAGGAATAGTTTCAGAGAAGGAGAAATGTAGATGAACACTTCAAAAATTCTTAATTGATGTTAATAGATAACAGTTCGTTCAAAATAATAACAGCAACAGTTGTAAAATCCAAATTCAAAATGGAGTCACTCTGGCTCAGGCCTGCACGTATCTGCTAACCTGCTCTTTGTGTTTCTGTGATTAATGCTTTGCTATGCTTGCTTCTCACGGATGGGGCCAAACCACAAGCTGCCAGTTACCTAAAGTTCCAGGAACTGAAAGGGGACATAGGAAGCGCCGTCAGGGTTGAACTGTAAATAACTATAGGTTGAATATTTGCCAAATCCTGTTTTCCCAAGTCATGTAAATTGCCCACCCTGTAATACCCTCTGAAACCCTCATTTTGGGGTCACTCTCTGAAGGAAAAGGAGAGCTGATCCCAATTGATTGGTCTGTGTGCCTGTTTCCTCAATAAACTTCGCTGCTTCTGCAGAGTTGTCTGGGCTGCACTTCTTGGGGAGAGGTGCGGGTTGGATGCAACACAGTGTATTCATGGGTGTGTGTGTGTGTGCGCGCGCGCGCGTGCGTGCTTATGTAAAGGTGAAATGAATGACTGCAATCACACAAGAGGAGGGAGGAATTCGAAATTTTTGTTATGAGGTATTTGTATTAAACATGAAGTGGTATAATATTACTTGAAAATGGACTTACATTAGTTGTGAATGTATATGTTAAATTCTAAGACAACCACTTAAAGTTTTGAAAAATAAGTATAATTGCTATACTCAGAAAGGAGAAAAAAATGGGAAGATTAAATTCTCGAGTAAAATCACAGAAAGCATAAAAAGAGAGGAAGACAAAAAATAGAAACAAAGAACAAGGGCAAGAAATATAAAATAGTAACAAATACGAGAGCTATTAATTGAACATTACTAGTAATCATTTTAGGGTCATCTTAGGCACATAGTTTGGTAGTTTCTCACAAAGCTAAACATACTTTCTCTGTATGACCCAGTAATCATAATCTTTGGTATCTATACAAATGAGTTGAAAGCTTACGTCCACACAAAATCCTGCATATGGGTGTTTATATTAGTTTTATTCATAATGTTCAAAACTGAACACCTATAATCCCAGCAACTCAGGAGGCCAAGACAGAGGATAACAAGTTTGAGGCCAGCCTGGGCAACTCAATGAGACTCATCTCAAAGTAAAAAAATTTTAAAAAGTGCTAAGCATGTAGCTCTGTGGTAGAACAGCTCCCCAGTACCATAAAACGAACAAATAAAAAATGATAATTTCGAAAACCTACTTGCCACCAAGATGTTCTCTGATGGCTGAATGGATAAACAAACTGTGATAGGTACTTCTACATGATCAAATACTGTTCCACGATATAAAGAAATGAACTACCAAGTACAAAAAGATGTGGAGGGACCTTAAAAGCATATAAAGTGAAAGAAACCAATCTGAAAAGGCTACATAATGTATGACCTTAATTACATGACATTCTTGAAAAGGTAAAACTATGGAGAGAATTGTAAAAATCAATAATTGTCAAGGATTAGCAGGAAAGAAAGGATGAACGGAAGAGTACAGAGATTCTTATGAAGGCGAAACCGTCCTGTGTGACACTATGAAGGCAGGTGCTTGCCCTCATGTTTGTCCATGCCCGTACAATGTCCAATACCAAGAGTGAACCCCCATGTAAACTACAGACTTTGATAATCATGAGTCCGTGCACTCATAATGTATGAGTCAATTCCCTCACTGTGGTGAGGGAATAATAGAGGCAAAGTCTGTGCATGTGCAAGGACAGGGGTAATATGGGAACTTTGTATTTTCTACTCATTTTTACTATGAACTAAAACTGCTCTAAAAAGAGCATCTAAAAAGATGGTTTTCTTAGGCACATAGTTCTGAGCTGAACCCAGGTTCCAATCTCCAGCATTGAAAAAATTTTAAAAGAATTCTGGGTTCATAGCTATTACTCCTCCTCCTCATCATCATCATCCTCATCCCTCCTTCTTTTCTTCTCCTCCTCCCCCTCCTCCTCTCTCCTTTTTCTTTCTTCTTCTTCTTCTCCTCCTCTTTATCCTCCTCTTCTTCCTCCTTCTCCTCTCTCCTTTTCTTCTTTCTCCTCCTCCTCTTTCCTTTTCTTCTTTCTCCTCCTCCTCTCTCCTTTTTCTTTCTTCTTTCTTCTCCTCCTTCTCTTCCTCTTCTTCTTCTCCTCCTCCTCCCTCTTCCTCCATTATCTTCTAGGTTATATATGCTTGTCCCTCAGTATTCACAGAAGGTTTGTTGTAGGAACACTGCAGGTACCAAAATCTGAGGATGCTCAATCTCTTCTATAAGATGGTGTAGTATTTGCATATAACCTATGTATATCATCCCATGTATGTTAAATCATCTCTAGATTATTTATAATTCATAACTCCATATGAATATTGGCTGTACTATATTGTTTTGGGAATAATAACAAGGAAAAACGCTGTAGGTGTTCAGTACAGATGCAATCATTGTAGACCCAAGTCCACATTTTGCAGGTGAATGAAATATGAGGCAAAGAATGCTCCAACAGCGAATGCTGGAGAGACTGAAATGTTGGGAGCCTAAAGGGTGTGCCTGCATGTCACGTCATCCGTGTTGATTCAGTGTAGTGCTTGACATGTGGCAAATTCAAGTTTTGCTTTTTGAAACTTTCTGGTAACTTTTTATTTCCCAAATATTTTCAATATCCACATAATATCCTTCTTTTTTGAAAAAAAAAAGGAATATATATATTTCCTCCTTCTGGGATTCTAATTGCATGTATTTTAGACCTTGTCTCACAACTCCAGCAGACTGTGTTTGTGGTTTTCCCCACTCTTTGCTTTGTGTTTTAATTTGAGTATTTTCTATTGCCCTGTCTTCAAGCTCTCTGATTCTTTCCTTGGCTATTGTCATACTTTGTTTGTGCTGCAGGTAACAAGATACCTGAGACTGTGTCATTTATAGGCAATAGAAATTTATTTCTCACAGTTCTGGAGGCTGGAAGTCCATGACCAAGGCACTAAGAGCTCTGTCTCTGCTTCCTAGATGGCATCTTGAACATTGAGTCTTCACACGGCAGAAGGGATGGAATAGGGTGGGGAGGAACCTTTTTAGTTCCCTCTTTTATTTTATTTTATTTTTTTGGTACTGGGGATTGAACTTAGGGACATTCAACCACATCCCCAGCCCTGTTTTGTGTTTTATGTAGAGACAGGGTCTCACTGAGTTGCTTAGCGCCTCGCTATTGCTGAGGCTGGCTTTGAACTCGTGATTCTCCTGTCTCAGCCTCCCTAAGTGCTGGGATTACAGGCTTGAGCCATCGCGCTCGGCTTTTAGTTCCCTCTTAATCCTTTTATAAGGTCACTAATTCCATTCATGAGAATTCTACCTTCATGACTTAATAGTATGTATCACACTGGGCCTTAGCTTCCAACATATGTATTTTGGGAGACAGATTCGTACGATATAGCTTCAGCTTGTTTACTTTTATTTTTATCTCCATTTGAATCTTTCTTATGATTTCCATATTTCTGCTGAAATTCCCATTCTTCCACTTTTTGCTCAAGAATTTTCCTTATTAACCATAGCTGTATCATGTATACCAGCTGGATAGTTCCAATATGTGGGTCATACCTGAGATAAGTGTTTTGTATCTAAACAGTGCTGTATTTTATTATCTGTCTCATAATTTTTATTGTATGCTGATATTATAATATAGTGTGTAAGGTAATGATGTTTACTATTTACACTATAAAATACTACACTAAATACTAAATATTTGTAGTATTTTTTCCTGGAAATGTACCCAGTTCCTTTAAGGCCTCAATGTGGGCAATTTGGTCAGTTTAGTTAATATGTGAACATGGGAGGCTGGGGTTCAGTGGTAGAGAACTTGCCTAGCACGTGAGACACACTGGGTTCAATTCTCAGCACCACATAAAAATAAATAAATAAAATAAAGGTATTGTGTTCATCTACAACTAAAAAAAATTTTTAAAAAAATATGTGAACATGTCTGGGTATCTCTTCTTATTCTTATGGCTGCCTTCATGATACCTCCCTCCAGCTTCAAAACTGTGCTTAGGGTAGGTACTTGGTTTCCAGAGTTGTTTTGGTTTTCAGTGTTCCCGTCCCATCTGCTGCTTTTAGACTTCCCTGTGTACCTGAGATTCAGAGGAATGTTCCTAATGCACTCTTCTCCTCTGCAAGCAGTGATCTTCTGTTGCTTGTTACTCCCACTTGCCAGCCCAGTGGTGGGAACCCGTGAGGGCTCTCTGTGGTCCTGGTCCAGCCTTGGTCTTACACAGGCTGCAAACAGGCTGCAGGATTAGGAAATTACCTGGCACCAGGCAATTAAAAGTGTCTCACCTTTGCATATGGAGGGAGATACTCTCTCTTGCCTAACACACACACCAAACCTAAGGAAGATTTTGTGTGTGATGAAGAGGAGCATCAGGATCACTGAGAAATCCCCAGGGACAGGGAGCCTGTCTTTCTTGTGAGTACTCAGTGAAGGTTGGTGGTAAAGAGAGCATGACAGGTGTGAATTCCCCTTGTGTCTATAACTCCCAGGCTTATCCTTTGCCTTTAGCAGTATGTTTAAATAGTTCATGGAGATAAATCTTACCTGCCTCTGTAGCCAATGTTTCTTCCAGTATGTTCTACCACAGTGTACCAGGGCTTATGCCCCATCTCTCACGAGTAGCACCTGTCTTTCCTTGGATGTTAACACTTCTTGGTTGCCCCTGGACTTTACTTCTCTGACGATTCAGGAAGAGTTAGGATTTTGTAATTTATCCGGCTATTGTTGTTGTTGATATTACGGTGTGAGCAATACACTTCCCAGCTGTCTACATCCTGGAATTCTTTGTATTTTAAGAAAAAATGTCCAGAATCCATCCCAAATGTTTTTAATATGTATGATGTTATTGGTGTTTGCTTTTATTTATTGGAAGTTTTTATTTCCTCTTTGACACAAAGTTATTTAGATAATAATTTTAAAAGAATTTTTTTCAAGGTAGTTGAGTTTTTTACTTGACCTTTTGTTACTTCTATTGTTATGACATTATGGTCAAAGAATGTGGGCAATAAAATTTTCTACTTAGGAAATTTATTAATGTTGTCCTTTAGACTTTTCAAGCAGAATATTTAATATTTATGGGTATTGTGTTTAATATCTGTGTTTAATATTGTGTTTAATAATAATAAAAAGTTTATTAATAAATAAGTTAAATTCTCGATATCCTTTTTTTTTATCTAATCTATTAAAGATTGAAAGAAGTACGTTAAAAATGTTCATTGTGATTATGATTTCATTATCAATATTCAATTCCTTTCCTTCCCTCTTTCTTTCTCCCTTTTTTCTCTCTTTCCTTCTTGTTGTTGTGGTTATTTTGAAAGCTAATATTCAGCCCAGAATAGGCTAATATTTATGCATGTTTGTCTTCATTTTGAATTATCATAACACAATAGCCCTCTGGCTTCATTTAGTCATTTTTATCTGTTACTACTTCAAATTTCATCTTGCTTCATCTATCTTTGTCTATCTCTGTCCTTTTAATGCATCTTTTTTGTGTCCGAATCTACTGCTAAGATACAAGTCCGAGCTCACTGTCATCTCTTGTCTAGACTCGCTGAAAATAGGCTCCTAACTGGTCTTCTGCTTCCTCTTTCACCTTATTACAATCCACTCTCCACCCAGCAGCCAAAGTGAGCATTCTCTAGCTCTAAGTTCCCCATGACTTCCCTCATACTTGCATTTCTCATCATGGCTGATATGAAATCTCCCCCAGCCTACCTCTCCTACCAATGTCCCCTTTGCTCACTCTTAGTCACACTGACCTTCTTTCTTTAACCACACTGTGGGTTTACCTCAGGGCCTTTGCACTAACTAGTCCTCTCCCTAGCGGGCTTCTTCTTAGGACTAATGCCATCTTTTCATTCAGGATAAGTATACTTGTTACCTGTCAGAGAATTCTTCCCTTGTTACCCAATCTACAGTGGAACATTCTGTCACTATGTTGCTCTGTTATGTGATTTTTTTTTTCTTTAGGCCATTTACTCATATCTGAAATATTCTTGATTATTTGTTTACTCAGTGAGAGTGAGTTGTGTGAGTTGTGTGAGTTGCTGGCAGCTGCTTCCCTGGCCTCTCTGACTCTGTACATCTCAGGGAAGTTTTCCTTAGGTCCCATCAAATCAGTTCTCCCCTTCTAAAATGTATTTTATACTTATCTTATCTTATCTGAAATTTTCTCCTAGGTCTCATAATTTGGGGGGGAGGTCTGGAGAGGTACCAGGGATTGAACTCAGAGGCACCCAACCACTTAGCCACATCCCCAACCCCATCTTTTATTTTATTCAGAGACAGGGTCTCACTGAGTTGTTTAGCACCTCACCATTGCTGATGCTGGATTTGAACTCACAATCCTCCTGTCTCAGCCTCCCAAGCTGCTGGGATTACAGGCTTGTGCCACCATGCCTGGCAATTTTTTTTTTTTAATTTTCCTTTAATTTGTCAGAGAATTTCTCTCAGTTGCTAATTCACTGATTTTGTTTTGTTATGTATATAGTTTGCTGTTCACTGCTTCTACTGAGATATTAAAACTACAATTTTTCCATTAAGATTGTTTTGTTCCAGACTTTTTTTTTCCTGATTGCATCAGTCTTTATAACACAACATCATTTCAAATTGTATTGGAAAAGTTATTCTTCCTCCTTTTGAGCTGCTGAGTTTTCTGTTTGTTCCTATTCCAGAGTGAGACCTGGGTTTGCCCAGAACTAGGAGTTGAGATGGATTTTGCCATACTCTACCTACTTTCCTTAAATTTGTACAGGCTCCTGAGAAACACTGTAGGAGGGAGATTTATGATGAAGGGAAGGGTTGGGTCTGATCCAGGGAATGATCTCTTTCATCAAAGGGAGGTTCTCCAGCCTTGGAAAATCAGAGGAACAAAGGACTGGTTTGGCTGTGTCCGAAGGTGGAATAAATATACTATCAAAATACAGCTGCCCCTCAGTTACCTGTGTTACCCCTGGCAGGCACACTTAGTGTGACTCCTGATAAGGAAGAGTTGGCTCTTGGTACACGTTTGGTGGAATGAACCAGAGTACATTGCTATGTGCCTGAGTAAGTCCTGGGTGCTTGGGGAAA
This sequence comes from Geosciurus inauris, assembly GCA_004024805.1. Classification (NCBI taxonomy): domain Eukaryota; kingdom Metazoa; phylum Chordata; class Mammalia; order Rodentia; family Sciuridae; genus Geosciurus; species Geosciurus inauris. The sequence goes on from PVHX01000512.1 coordinate 40,370, forward strand.
TTCAGAGACATTAGAAACACATGGGGTGGGGGGGGGCTGCATCTCGTAGGGATTAGTCATTTGAAGAATTAAATACAAAAGTGAGACATTTCCCAAAAATTCTAGTTGTGATAAAAGAAGAGAGGGCTCCCTCTGAACTGGACAGTTGGGAGGACTTCCACATTAGCTAGGTTTTAAAGCAGTGGTTGGAAAAACGAAAGATGTGGTCAGGGTGGAATAGGTAGTAGGAGTAACCGGTAAGATGATGTAGCAGTCCTAATCAGCATGATGCATGTGGTAAAAGTAAAAATATCAGTTTGTCTGGGACAGGCAGGACATGCAGAATATGGAGTGGTTGAAACCTGGCCCAGTGAGCATGGGTCTTGGTTGCTAAGCTTGGGTTTTGGCCTTTATCTTGTGGCTGCAAGAAGGCATTAGAGGCCCTTGTACCAGGAAACACCACTGGTACATTTCCAATGGTACAGGGTGGATATGATACAAGATGTCTCTTCTTGTATTTTCTCCTTCAACTCCTACTTCCAGTACTTCTTCCCTTCCCTAAGTATGGATCGGCCTCCTGGGATATTCCATGGAGTGGCTTTGACTCCCACTATCTCCAAAGCAGTGAAAATCAGACAGTTTGCTTGCTGATAGCTACTATAATCTGGGCTCTGGCTAGTATGCTAGTTAAGAGAGACATCAGAGTTTTCTAAAGGGGAATTGTGTGTCCTGGACTCTTCCCTGGGAGCCTACAAGATGGATGTAGAGGACAAAATTCTTGTTATATGGTTTATGGAAACTGGCCTTAAGAAAATTAAACAAACAAATGGAAGAAAGATGATACTATCACTTCGTGCTTTGGGGATGGAGAGAGAGGAAGGAATATCAAACTCACTAATTATCTACATTTCTGAAATGTTTTGCATCATCTGGAGAATGGCTTTGCCTACAAAGCCCAAGAGATATTCGCATAGTCTAATGGTGGGAAAGTCAACCCATCACACCCTTCCTGACAGGAAAGTCAGATCCCAGGCCTATGGACTATGTCCCAACCTAGTATTTCCTTTGGCCACTTGCCAAAGGAATGAAGATGAACATTCTGCCTAAATACCAGCATCTACCATTCCGAGTTTTCTGTGCCTGCTCCATATCACCTGTTTTTCTTGGGCTTTTCTGAAAACATCACTTGTACAAGATTTCTGTGTGTACAGCAAATGCTTGAGAAGACTTGAGGTGCCAAAAGTTTTATGTTACCATGGTACTTGCAACTCCCATCATCTGGGGCTTTGCTTCTCATGGTAGTGCTTTCTGCAACCAGCTTCCACACTGCATCTCCTCCGGCCCTTTGGCAAATGAACAGAACAGGTTCAATCTAGGACTGTGTTGTCTAATACAGTAGACAACAGTCATATATGCCTATTTAATTAAGTATAACTTAAAACTAACTTAATTAACTAAATTTCTTAAGATTACAGAATTTAAGGGCTGAGGTTGTGGCTCAGTGGTAGAGAGCACTTGCCTTGCAAGCATGAGGCACTGGGTTCAATCCTCAGCACCGCAGAAAAATTTTAAAAAAAATTAAAAAAAAAAAAAAGATTACAGAATTTAAAACCCTCTGAGGTCCTAAGCATATTTCAGGTACTTGATAACCACATGTGGCTAATGGTTCCTCTACTGGACAGATAAACAACATTTCCATCATTATGGACAGTTCTGTTGGTTGATGCTGATCTAGAACACATTCTAGGTAGTAACCAAATTCCAGCAGGTTGTCCAAGTAAAAGTAGGTGCACCAACACACATTCCACTCAAGTTCTCTGTGGCCACTATGTAAAGCTGATATACTTCTTCATTATTCTAGTCCATTTGGTAATTATTAGATCAGACAGACACACACAGAGTCACCTATTAATTTTTCTTTTCTTTTCTTTTTTTTTTTTTTGGTACTAGAGATTGAACTCAGGGGCACTTGACCACTAAGCCACATCTCCAGCCCTATTTTGTGTTTTATGTAGAGACAGGGTCTCACGAGTTGCTTAGCACCTCACCGTTGCTGAGGCTGGCTTTGAACTCGCGATTCTCCTGTCTCAGCCTCCCTAAGTGCTGGGATTACAGGCTTGTGCCACTGTGAAGTTTTCAAACTGGATATTCTAAACCTATAACGAGAAAGAAAAGCATTTTCCCAATTGCCCTATAATTTTTCCTATCCATCACAAAGTTAATACCTCACATTATTATGTCTTAAAGTCCTCCTCTTTCAAATTGCTCCCCAGAGGTCTGTCATCAATATGAAAGCAAACCCACTTATGAACCTCTCTCATTTAATGGTAGGTCACTCAGCTATAAAAAGATGCAGTGAAAGCTTTTCTTCTCTGTTCCTTTTAAGAGCTTAACTAAGTCTTCACCTTCTCTCCAGTCTCTGCTGAGGCTCTGGAGATGAAAGCAGGAAGTCTCGGCACACTGGAAAGGCTTTCTTGGGTGCTATAGTGTTTGTCATTTCACACCTTAACCTCAGAGGAAGTCCTTCTTTTTTCTGGGATGGAGCACTTTAGCTCCTATTACTCTTCTCTGAAGTCATGGTGAAGTGGGTGGAGGGAGGTGAGGGTCTGAACTTTCTTGGTAAACTGAGAAGTGGATCTACCAAAACCAGAGGGTTTTTTTCTTAACCACACCACCCCCAAGATTCCATTTCCTGCAGCTGTGGCAGCATCTCTAGCCATCTCAGTCAGGCCTTTGGACCATGCCTTGGGAGGACTCTGCCCTCACCTTGAGCTCTTTGGGTAACTCCCACAGACAGAATGACTTTTTTGCCCTGGCTGGTAGTCAGGCTCTTCTCTTATTTGGCTAACTGAAGTGGGAATTAGGGTTATAACCCCTGTGGGTAAAAGCATTGCACTCCACGTTAGAGAAAGAGAGGCAGTAATTTCATCTGCCACTATTGTCCATGGATGTGAACAGAACCTTTGCTCCTGGGCAGACTCTGGTTCTTAACCAGCTCCTAATGTGTTTTCCCTTCTAGTCACTCCTTTTTCTGGCCCTGATGAGATCCTAGATCATTCTTCTGTTCCTAACCCTGCCCTTGTTATAACCCTTGCCCCTAAATGGTCCAAAAGGACAGTTTCTCAGAGTCTAGGCAAAGAGCCTTGGGAGTGGGATGCTGCTGAGAGGAGAGGTAGGGACAGGCAGAAAGACATGCATAATCTGAATGGTGATCGCTGCCTGCCAGGGCTGTGCAACTCCAGGCCTTACTTCCTTTCTGCCTCTGAGCTTCTTTCGACAGAGGAGTGCTAATCATCAAAGCTCCCCTCTGCCTCCTGCTATGCAGCACCTGTGTCTGCATCCTGTTCCCTGTTTGTGGGTATTCAGCTTGCTGTGAGAGAGAGCTGACCCATGCCCCCATCCTCAGGAGCCAGGAAAGCCCATGAACATGGAAGCCTGGCCTAGGCCGAGATGTGACAGAAGAGCGGAGGTGTTTGGATCAGCACCATCCCCTGCAGAGAGAGGAGACTCCTTTGGCTTTTCCTTGGCCGACTCCTAATGGTTTTTATAAGAATTAGTTTTATTTTTTAATAACTCAAGTAATTCTCTTCTTATGAAGAAAATTATTTAACCTTAAGATTGTAAAATTGTAAAGTTAAACGAAGTGCCCTTTGGCTGCCATACCTGATCCCAATCTCCTCCTCTGGTTCCTACAGGTAACCACATTTCCCAGTTTAGTGTGTATCCTTCCAGATCTTTTTCTATACATTTACTAGCTGTCCCTTTATATCTATAGAAAATTAGTCAGATTGTTTTATGGTTTTCAGTCTCCCTTTTTTTCTTTCTTTTTCATAATGTTCTCTACGTATCACTGTGCAGCCATTAGCCAGTGACATGTCTTAGAGGTTTCTTCATATTGATTCAAAGAGATCATGTGCATTTTTAAAAATTGCTGCCCAGCGTTCTCTATCACAAACACACTTCAGCTTATTTATTCATTCCCTCACTAATGGACATTTATCATTTCCCAATTCTCACTATTTTAAACAAGTTGCAATGGATATTCTTGCATATGCCTCATTATATGCAACTATCTTTCTTGGATAGACACAAGAACTCAACATATATATTGACAATGCAGATGGTCAGCTTGATCTCATACAGGAGTTGGACCTACAAATAGCCATCAACATGTCATATCCATTAATATCTTGTTGTGACCGTTGTCTTGATATTATCAAATATTTTATACAGCATTTCTTATTGTTGTGTTTCCCTAGTTTCTTAGTGATGCCAAACATCTTTTTATACATTTGTTGGGCATTTTTATTTCTTCATCTGTTAGTTCCCTGTTCAAATCCTTTTGGAAATTAAGATGTTAAGATTTAAAGCCAAATGCAGTGGCATACACCTGTAATTCTAGTGACTTGGGAGGCTGAGGCAGAAGGATCACAAGTTGGAAGCTAGCCTCAGTAACAGTGAAAACTTGCCTCAAATTAAAAAAAAAATTTTTTTTTTAAGTCTGGGGTTGGAATGTAGCTAAGTGGATTCAATCCCCAGTACCATAGGGGTGGGAAGGGGGAGATGTTAAAGTTTTGTTTTCTTTTAAAAATTATATATATACTCTGGATATTAATTCTATTACAAGTGTGACAGATGTTTTCCCACAGTTTCTCACTTGTCTGTTACTTTATAGTATTTTATTATATCAAAGTGTTTATTTTGATAGAATCAAATTATCAGGTTTCAGATGACTTTGATTGTGTGTGCATGCATGCGTGTGTGTGTGTGTGTGTGTGTGTGTGTCTTATTTTAATATGCTTCCCCGCCCTGGAGTTCATGAACACATCTTTTATACTTTTCTAGTATGTTTATTCTTTATATTTAGGGCTTTCACATATCTGAATTTATTTTTGCAAATGGTATAAGGATGGATCTAGCTTTATTTATTTTTTTCTCTGAAGTACAACTCTGGAAACCATTGGTTGTCTCTCCCTGATACCTACTCTTCCCTCTTCCTTTGCTAACATTATTCAAACTTCCCACTTGTGAGGTCTGTGTGGGATGGAGCCCCCACTCAGTTCTTAGAGCAGATCCTAACTGGCCTAACCCCACCAATGTGTCCGATCCCCCTGGCTGCAAGCAGTGCAGGTTCTGAAGGGTGAATGACCCTCTTGAGGCTGGTGATGCAGGAAACAATGTTCCCTGGGAGTTTCTGAGAAAGACGTTTTCTCTTCACTACAAAGTCAGTTGCTCAGTTGCCACTGACAATCATCTCACTCCCACGGAGGAAGCTAATCTTAGAATGACCACATAGTGGAAGGCAGTATAGAGGAAGGGAAAGAATCCAGGTCGCCATCACTGATCTGCAGGGTGGATTTTGTTGTGAAGTCTCAACTACTTCCGGACATTTCTTTTACGTAAGCCAGTATATTTCCTTTATCACTTTGGTCCATTTGAGTTGAGTTTTCTCTTACTTAAAACTGAAAGTATTCCTACCCAATTTAACCAACAGCCATCTCCACCCTGTTTACAGAAAGGTTCATTTATTTCACATTGATACGACATGCCCCTTATGGTAGACCCTGGCCAGGCCTGCTTACTGAAAGACCGAGAGTAAACATGAAAAGAAAACTCTGAGGCTTTACGACCACGTAAGGATAGATTGCCCAAAATACTGGCAGTGAGAATTTCCCAGGCCCAGCATTCCTGTTTAGGCCTGCATGAAGCGGCCTACTGAAGAGCAGCGTTATTGCCCCCTTTGGTGGTGTAAGCTGTTTCTGGAGCTGACGTGGGCAGGACTGTAAAAGGCAAGCACTGCCCAAATCTGGGCTTTTCTGACCTGAGGAAAACTCATTTCTAGGAAGGCTGCCCAAATCCTTGAACTTGGGGGATGCCTTTTTGAAAAAACAGAAAAGCAAGAGAAGAGGCAGCCTCTACATGCATCCTCATTTCACAAATATCTTCGGACTCTTAATTGTTTTTCACCTTGGGAGTAAATTAAAATAAAAGCCACCTTGAATAGCGTCCAAGTCAGCATTCTCACCCGTCCCTGGACCTAGACTTTCACCCCATAAATCCTATAAATACATGGGTCTCTTTCTGGATTTTATTCTGGCTTGTTGATTTATTTATTAATCTCTGTACTGGCACCACCCTGTTTAATTTCTCTTGCTTTATATTTAATATAACATAGGGAAAATCTTCTACTAATCATTCTTCTTGAAAATGATATAGAATATTCTCTTGTATGAATTTTAGAGTCAATCAGTCAGGTTCCATGAGAAATTCTATAGAGATTTCAATTTTGGTAGAATTGGGCTAGAATTTATAGACAGATTTTTTTGTTTATCTTATATCTGGCCACATCACTCTACTCCTGGATTTTCTGTGTATTTTCATATCATCAAATCTATGATTAATAACATGGACTCTAGCAGTGCACATCAGAGCACATGTGTAATCCCAGAGACTCAGGAGGCTGAGGCAGGAGAATCCTAAATTCAGTGCCAGCCTCAGCAACATAGCAAGGCTCTAAGCAACTTAGTGAAATCCTGTCTCAAAATAAAAAAAATTAAAGAGCTGGGGTTATGGATGTAAAGCACCCCTGGATTCAGTATTGAAAAAAAAAAAAAGGAACAGGTTCTCTGAAGTCAGATTGCTTGGGTTTAATGTCTGGCTCTGCTATTTACTAGCCAACTACCTCAGCAGGTTTATTAGTTTTCTAACCTATAATTATGACATCATTACTCTATGTACATGTATGATTTCATGAACAGTGTGATTCTATATCATGTACAACCAGGAGAATTAAAAGTTACACTCCATTTATGTATGATGTGTCAAATGTTTTCTACTGTCATGTATAACTAATTAACACAAATAAAAAATGAAAAGAAGTAGATTAGACTCTAATTCTTGTTTCATAAGGTAGTTATGAGGACTAAGAAGACTAAATGAGTTAAGATAAACAAAACATTTAACATACCATAAGCAATAATAAAAATTATTGTCTTCACAATTTATTTTAAAATAACAAGTTGATCTGGTTTTCTTTCAATTCTTATGCCTATTTTACTTACCTTAAACACTGGTTGAGACATCAATAGTGACTTCAATGGCAGCACTGATGATAGGAATTGTGTTCCTGATTTTAATGAAATTTCTTCCAATGTTCATTATTAAATATATTTATGTAGCTTATTCCCTCATAGTTCCAGTATTCAAAGAATTTTTCTCATGAACAGATATTTTTGTTGAGATTCATAACATTTTAGTTAATCCATTATTGTTGAAAATCACATTGGTAGATCTTCCATAATGAAATTTTTCTAAATTCCTGGGGTACACCCTGCTTGATCATGATCTATTGTTCTCTTAATTCAGTTTTTTGTTATTCTATTTCTATGAAGTTTACCTCAGTAAGTTTCCACCTAAACTATACCTAACCTCCAAGCTGGACTGCATGTTCCTTCTCTATGCACCCATAGCATCTTGTCTTTTTTTTTTTTTTTTTTGGTACTGGGGATTGAACTCAGGGCACTCAACCACTGAGCCACATCCCCAGCCCTATTTTGTGTTCTATGTAGAGACAGGGTCTCACTGAGTTGCTTAGCGCCACGCCTTTGCTGAGGCTGGCTTTGAACTCACGATTCTCCTGTCTCAGCCTCCTGAAGTGCAGGGATTAACAGCGTGTGACACCATGCCCTGCTGCATCCTGTCTTTAATATCTCTCTGATTTTGTACTTACAATCTGATATTATAACCTCTCTTCTTCAGTGGAATATGCAATAGTTGAAGGATAGAGTTTTTTCTTCTAATTGTAACCTCAGTGCCCGGATAGGGCCTGGATTAAAGAAAGAATTTGGAAAATATGTCTGTTCTGGATAAAAGTATATAATGTTTATCTGACAGTTTAGCTTTATAGGAGAAGCACTGGCCATTTGGCCCAGCTTATCATCCAGACAAGACCCATGCCAATACTGGTGGCCCCATTTGCTGCTGGGGCCTGAGGAGCCAGGAAACCTCATGGCCACCCCTGTCATTTATACTTAAGTAGCCTATGAGGAGCTCTGGACTCTGCATGGTCCACTACATCTTCAAGTTGAAAGATGTCCATCACTTCTATCAAAGTGTGCTCAAACATGGAGACAGGACAAATTAGCACCCTGTTCTGGAACCTTGTTACTGTTCAGCAGGACTTCTCTTTCTGGGAGCCTAAGATGCTTCCTAAGTGTATTAGCAGTGGCTAATGAAGATGGGAATGGCCACAAAGGATGCTTAGGTCTCTTTATTAGGAAGCAACGGGAGGAGCACAATGGATACATTGTAGAGAGACCCCTGTTTGAAGCTAGTCCTTCATCTCTCTGAAGATGTCTCTGCTGAGGTCAGTCATTGTATCCAGGAGTGGAAACCCCTACCACCAAGGCCATCCAATGGCAGAGCAGTTGGATCCCTCCTATGGGAGCATGCAAGCATCTACTGTCCCAGCAGCCCCATATCAAAAGCACCACTCAAGGATGCACAGCTCTTGTGACCAGGTTGGGAGCTGGTTTGTGAAGACTAAGAGGTCCCAAGCACCCTAAGGGCAATGACTTAGACAGGACATAGACATAGCACCATTCTGGGGCTGACCAACATTCCATGCTTATCGTTGCTAGATTGCTCATCAACAGAATCTTCCATCTCCATTACTCACCAGGTATTTACTGAAAATCTTCTGTATGCCAGGTGCTGTCTTTTGAAGGTGCTGGGAAAATAGCAGCAAACTTTTTTTTTTTTTTTTAATTCATGCTGTCATGGAGCTTATAGTGAAGTAAGCCACCTGATTTCCAGATACACCCCCAATTTATCTCATGGTTTGGATGGCACTATCTGGGACTCACCAGACGATCCCTGTTTTCCTTCTCCTGCTATGGCTGCTCCTGCTGAACTGCACACAGCTACTGGCATCCCCTTCAGTCCGGATCTGGGGTTGGGAGTCAGGGGTGAGCCTGAAGCAAGCAGACAGAGCTCTTTGGCTGGTTTAGAGTTCAAATGGTTCCCTCAACTTCAGCTCCTGATGTGCAAGAATAGCCTCTGACTTGCTGCACATCACCAGTCCAGCCCCATCTGTCTTCTCCACACAAGAAACCTTTGGCAGCATTGGCTGACATAATGAGTCTTGGGGTCAAGGGCTAAGCAAAGAGCTAACCTGTGAGGCATACTGTAACCAGGGCTACAAGGGGAATAGATAGCTGCAGGTACTTTAAACAAGCCAGACACCTACCCTCCTCTCTTTGTGACTCCTGTGCCCAGATGAGGCACAGTGGAGATACGCTTAGACTGTCGATGTGGTTGTCTCTCTGTAGCAATGGAGAAGGCTCCAGCCTGTGTGTACAAGTGTGCATGCAGGGGTGTGTGTGCGTGCATGCACATGCGTGCTCATGCTGGTCCTGGTGCCTGCAGCAGCAGCCTCATGGGACCCTGCTTAGCAGTCTTTTCTGCAACGGGGAGAGGGGTTCCTGACTGCTGTCTCTTTTAGGTTGTCACAGTTTTCTGTGTGCAGCACCCCTACATCACCTGGCCCCCATCCCCTATTGGCAGGCAGAGTAATGACTGACGTGTCAGGCCTGTGGTTTCTGTAACAGGAAGTGATTTAGATCCCGAAAGCTAATTTTAGATGGGTTGATATGGGTTTTCAAAGAATGTTTCAGGGGTGGTTTCAGACTCAAAACTCAGCCCCCTATTCTCCTTGATTATTAGGGATGGGCAGTTTCCCACTGTCCTTGTCACTGTCTGGCTGGGTGAGCTCATGCTCAGCTGGGCAGAGCCCTTGGGTGAAAATTATTGTCGAATTCTTATTTTCCCTGGATTCCAGGCTGCCTGAGTCACGGTTTTTGGCCTTGAACTCCAGGCACTGTGTGAGTCAGCAGAGGCCTGGCTCTAGGCCAGGCAGACACAGGACCTTTTCTCCCTGACTGAGGACTGCCTAGAGGCTCCCAAGGGTCCCATCAGGACAAAGCATTCATTCTTACCCAGGTTGTGACCTTGGCCAGAGATCAGATGAGGCTATTGGGAATGGAAGGCACTTGTGGATGGAAGGCACTTCTGTTAATCCTGTCCTAAGCTTCTTAGAAGGGAGAGCCCTCAGATCCAGGGTGGCCAGGCTAGAGATGCCATTCCTGCTTCAGTCCTGAAGGTTAGGACTCTTGCTAAAAGCAGCACATACCAATAAAGTACAAGCAGTCCTGTCCTCCTGGCACTGAAGCCCCCCTGGTTGGAGACCTCAGAGTCAAATGATTTCTGTCTCTGCTAAGCCTGACCACAAGCTAAGAAAGCTGGGGCTCCCTGTTCACTCCTCCACAAGTGTCCTCAACGCCCGTTTTAATCTGCCATTTCATTCCCTAGGGATTCCACAGCAGCCCCTACAGCAGAGAATGCTACCATCTTTATCAGAGAAGAAGTTGAGTCTCAACATGTTAAAAATAAATAGCCCAGGGTTACACAGCTCCTGCAGGCTTCAGAGCCAAGCCACATGCTGATCCCTGTACCATCCTATCAACAGAATATCCGGCATTCAGGAAAGAACTCTTTGTATCTGATCCAGGCAGCAGCCAACTATGAGCCACAGACCTGGGGCCTCTGGAAAGACATAATTCAAGTATCTGCCAATTCCTAAGTCTACTCCTTGCCCTGCTTTTGGATGAAGTGTAGCCTGGGAGATGCTGCCAGGCCTATAGATCTTGGTTGAGATCAAATGAAGCCTCTAAGACAAAGCAAGCACCATCTTGAATAACAGGCATTTTGATCAACCCTGTTATGAGCCTCTTAGGAGAGACCTCTGCAAGAGGAAATAACTTCTGCCCCAGAGAAGCTGTCAACAGACATTTGCAGGGACAAACAGAAGGCGGCCTTTGTGGCCTCCATGACCAATCATTCTCTTGAGTAGGATCAAGCAGGGCAGGACTGATGACTAGAGCCAACACTGAGCTCAGACCACAGAAGAGGACAGCATTCTCAAAAAAGTTTCTGTGTGTGCAGTTTAGTGACACAGAAGGTGGATGGTGTAAGCTAAGCCCTGCTTTGAGAGTTCCATAGAAGATGTCTTTGACCTATTTTCAAGGGCTGTGGTGGCAGGAGGAATTTCTGGCCACATCATAAAGAGTTTTGTGGCCACCTCTGATAGACCAACTCAGGAAGTTGTAATTTTCCATGATTAGGTTATTAGTCACAAAAGTGATCCCTGCCCCCAAGCCCCAGCCCCTGTACTGCAGGAGACTGACAGAAGTGCGGAGTGGTCAGTGAGGACCTCTCTTCTCAGTCACAGGCCAGGACCCAGCAAGGCCTGAGCACTGTTACTGGGTCCTTTATCTGCCTGTCTTGTTTGTGAAGCCTCACAGCCCTATTCCAACTTCTTCAGCATTTGGTCCTCCCCAGGAGATTTTAGCTGGGGCAAGAAATCCCTTAAGATCTTCATAAAGGGACATGGGTCATGTAACTCCCAGAAAATCTACTCCAGGGAAGATCCATGTCCTCTGAGATATCAGTAACTATGAGGGCCCTTCTGTAACCTTTCTAGGGCATTGCATTTTAAGAGAGGAAATCTTAAGACAAAGGAATTAATGGGGTAGTTCATGAAGTACTTTCAGGAAACCACATGCGCTGAGAACCACTTGGTCATTAGAAAGACAGGGCTGTGAGCCTGGGAGGTGATCATGGCTGGATTCCCCAGAGGCTTCCCTCAGGGAGAAGAATTAGGTGGCGCCTACCCCCCTGTGGGAATGTCACCTAGTTAGTCTGTTCTTCCAAACTCCCAAAGGATCTTACCCCAGCTCATGGACTCCAATCAGGTACCTTCAAAGTGTTCCTGCAAAGTAATCCCTCTTTCTCCTGAGGCCTGGATACTGCCTTGATTCTAGAGGCTGGGAACTGACCTAATGTTTGGACTAATGTTTGGGAGTGTCCAAGAGACCTTCATGCCTGTGAAGTGATGCAGGCTGCCCTCCCCATGCACCTGGTACTGATGTGGATCAGAGGAGGGAGCAACTTGGCCTCAAAGCCCTGAACCATCTCCCAGGGCACAGTCTTCTCTGGGTAGGGCATTCAGGAAGAGGATGGCTTGCCATCCATGGGAAAGCAGGAATGGCCCTGCATCCGGGGCCAGTTCAGAGTGGGGCTGGTCAGGTGAGTGATGTACAGAGTATATATGAAAAGTCGAGAGGACAGTGGGTAAGGCCACCCTGGCCCCGAGAAAAACAGGAATCTGCATTTATGTGGAAGTGACGCTTAAACAACACGGCTGGGCAAGCCCAGACATTCCCGAAACCTTCTTTGGTAGGTATATTTTTCAATTTCTCACACATCCCCACCTCAGTCAACAGTGCTGACCACAAACAATGCCTTTCTTGGTGACTCAAAGCCATGGCTCAGGCTGGCCATTGTTTGTTGAATCTAGCTGAGGATGCAGGTGCAACTGGAGGTGAGACCAATCCTAATGGACACCAATCCCAAAAGATCCCCTGACCGTCACTCAGGCAAATGTCCCACAAGTCAACTTGCTTTTAGATATTTTCCTCATTCTTTCCAGAAGGCATTTGGTAGAAATGACCTGATCTATGGAGTTCAAGAGATCTAACTCCAATTCCTGATTTTGCTACCTATTAGTTGCAGGGCCTTGGAAAGTTTTCTAGCTCCTAATTTTCCCCTGTCAAATTCATTCATTCATTCATTCATTCATTCATTCAACACATGTTGCTTGAGCATCTTCTTTGTGCCAGGTACTAGTAGGAACACTTGGGAGTGATCAGTAGGGGATAAAATAAGTATTCATGCTTTCAGAAGTACATATTGTAAAAATTAAATATGAAAAAGAAGAAGTACATATTATAGAATGGAAGATACAAAATAAACAACAAACCTAATAACATTTTAGAAGGTGGCAAGTGCTATCGAAAAATAGTGAACAAAGATAAAGGGGGGCCTGGGGCCTCGTGTGCTTTGGAGTGGTGGTAGAAGAGACTGCAATCCTAAATGGGGTAGATAAGGAAGATGTCTTTGAGAAAATATCATCCTAGCAAAGATTTGAAGGTGGTGAAGGAGTTTGCCCATTCAAGGTAAAGAGAAAGGACAGTGCAAAGGCCCTGCGGCTGGTGTGTTTTAGGAATAGCAAGGAGGCCAAGGTGCTTGGAGCAGAGAGAATGGGGGGTGGCGGAGTCTGAGAGGTGATGGAAAGATAAAGGAGGTCTTGTAGGCCACTGTGGGGGCTATAGCTTTTACACTGGGTAAAACATAGAGCCACTAGAGAGTTCTGAACAGAGTGGTATGATCAGAGCTGGATTGTAACAGGATCGCTCTGGCTGCTCAGTTGAGAGTAGACTGTAGAGCACAGCAGAGATGGAAGCAGGGAAATCAACTAGCATCCACGGCAACACCTCTAAGCAGACGTGGCTTGAACCACTGTGGGTGCCATGGCAGGGGTGAGAAATGTTGAATTCTAGATATGTTGTGAAAGGTGAGCCATCATAAGTGGCTGATGGATTTGACGTGGAAGAGGAGAGAGAGAGCTGAGCCAAGGGTTTTGCTCTAAGCAGAGCTGGAAAGACGACTTGACATCAGCTGAGCCGGGGAAGCTAGGGATGAGCAAGCTCGAGGGCAGTTCGGGAGTTCACGTTAGAACAAGTCAAAAGGGAATCTGCTCCTCACTTCACAGGGTGTGGTGAGAACTAAAGAAGAGAAGATGTGAAAGTGCTCAGCACTAGCACGCAGCTAGCTCTCAGAAAATGTCACTTTCCCTTGCCGTCTCTCATACAGGTGGGTGAAGCATAAGCCATGGGGGGTCCCTGAGCCAATCTGACTAATAGGCTTTCTGTAGAAATAATGAGCCTCCTCCAGTGGCTTTCTCACCCGTCAGAAAATTTCACTGTTGCTAAAAAGGGTCTTCAGATTCTGCAAAGGTTTCTTGGTGATGCTGACACAGGGGTGTGATGATGAGCTTCTGTATCAGTGGCCCGTGGGGCCCAGGCAGCCCCCGATCTGTGCACTCACTCTTCCCTGGTTAGTCACATGGTGGGTGTCAGATGAACAGGAGGTGTGACATCATCGGTACAGCAGAACAAAGACTGGCTCTACGTCAGACAACCAAACTCGCATCCCTCCTTGGGATTATTGACAAATCACTTATCTCTGAGGTAAGTACTATTTTAAACGTGAAGAACAAAGGCTCAGAGAAACTTGTTATGTGACTTTCGTGGGTTAGCACCTGTGAACGTGCTTAGCAGTACCGTGCCTGGCATTAAATAAGTGTTTGACCAACATTAACCATTGTCAGTTCCTCATTGATAGTTCCAGAAGGTATGCTCCTGTGAGTTGAAAAGGGAAGGAGTTTCTCTAGAAGTTACACTTTTTATTATCAAAAAGCTTATATCAAAATGGATGCTACTGTCCTGTATAAGTAAGAACCAATTTTTTTAAAAAAACCATAATTAGCTGATAGGACTTTAGGCTACAACTTTCTCTGAGCTCTTTTGACTCTGACTCTCTTGACACTGGTCTTGGCATATCACAGTTGCCAAATGGACAAAACAAAACAAAACAAAACAAGATCGTAGAGTGCACAGTAGAAGCATTTCTATAAATGGGATGAGTACACTTGACTCTGTGGGTAGGGAAAGGGAGGTACCCGTGGTTGCCATCTCTAGATATGAGATGCTGTTTACTTTTCTTGTTTGAATGTTAAACAATAACTTAGATCATGGGCTGGGGCTGGAGCTCAGCGGTAGAGCGCTTGCCTAGCATGCGTGAGGCACTGGGTTTGACCCTCAGCACCACATATAAATAATAAATGAATAAAATAAAAATCCATCGACAACTAAAAAAAAAATAACTTAGATCACTCGAAATAGGTGACTTTAAGATGTCTTTGAGATGTTCTAGCTGTTTCCAGTGGATACTTTGCTTCATCTGAGGGACAGGCTAGCCCTCCTGTAACAGTGATACCGGCTGGGCATTCAAGATGGCAATACTTAGGAAAATAGACAGCCTCTGTTTTGGTTTGCCTTTTTGCCACTGTGACCAAAAGACCTGATAAGAACAATTTTAGAGGAGGATAAGTTTATTTGGGACTTATGATTTCAGAGGGCTCAGACAATAGATAGCCAACTCCATTGTGCTGGGCCCGAGGTGAGGCAGAACATCATGGCGGAAGGGTATGACTGGAAAGCAACTCAGGACCTCACAACCAGGAAGCAGAGAGAGAGCTCTCCTCAACAAAGACAAAATAGATACCTCAAGAGCATGACCCTAGTGATTTACTCCAGCCACACTCTACCTGCCTACCACCCAGTTAATTCATATCAGTGGATTAAGTCATTGATTAGGTCACACCCCTCATAACCTAATCATTTCACCTCTGAATATTCTTGCATTGTCTTACACATGAGCTTTTGGGGAACACCTCACATCTAAATCATAACTTCCCTGAGAAGTGCTCAAACTTACCTCTTCCCCTGAGGTTGGTGACTGCCTGGGTCTGAGCAGGGCTCACTTTCACTCACTTCCTCACTTCTGAGAGAACCTTCGCTCCCAGCAGAAACGTGTAAACAACTTGAGGATTTTATTATCCCTCTGTGCACTGGTTGGTAGTGTGAGGCTTCAGGGAAACATCACTGATAGCTCCAAAATAACAACATTTTTGTGTCCAAAAGTTCGACCGGAGGGCCTCCTGCAGAGCTGGCATAAATGAAAACAGGAATCTTATCCTTATTCTGTTGAAATTCTGGAAATTTGGTTCATGGACACCTGGTAGTGTGGCCATTAGCAAGCAAATCCCAAATATACAGGTTTCATTGGCTTAGAAAACAGATGAAGAGTCAGGCCAAGCTCCCAGTGGTTTCTCCAGAAAGCTACAAATATGTGCCCCAGAACATTCGAGCACTTGCCTTTGAGTTGTGGTGTCTTCTAGATTAAAAGCCCTGGTGTTGGGGCTGGGATTGTAGCTCAGTGGTAGAGCGCTTGCCTTGCATGCGTGAGGCCCTGGGTTCAATCCTCAGCACCACATAAAAATAAATAAAGATATTGTGTCCATCTACAACTAAAAAAATATTAAAAAAAAAACCAAAAACCTGGTGTTGTCCTAACCCAGCTGCCTTTCCTTGACCTCTTCTGGAGTCCACAGCAGCACAGTTCTTGCAAACGGCACAATTCTCATATTATCTGACCTTTAAGGTCCCACTGCAGGGTGCCAAACCAGCTAGTGAGGAATATGACTGGATGGATCACATCTGCACTGCCCAAGCCACTGGGGTTTGCCAAGTGGGTCACTTCTGCCCCAACACCAAATACCAGGTCTCTGCCTATTTCCTGATACTAATTTCTGCCGATTATGCGGAAATGACCTTGGCACCCCAACCTGCCTGCCTTGGTGCCCTTAGGGCTTGGATGCTGAGTGGAGAGGAGAGCTCTATGGGGTGGTGAGTGAGGGTTTGAGCAGGTGGAGAGAGGCGGGCTTCTGCTGACAGCTGTTCATTGCTAACCTCTGTGAAACACTCCTCTCTGCTCTCCCCATGGCTGGAACTCAGGAGGCTGCTCCAGATGGGGAGGGTGCCAGTTTGGACATCTGATAACCCACATACTGTAGCTTCAGTGGACATCACCCTCTGAGTGCCAGCCTGGGCTGATGCATTTGCCCCTCCAACTTCTAAACATTCAAAGTACAAAAGCACCAAGCCAAAGGGTGCTTGCTCCATCTCAAGTCCAATTCCTCACTCCCTGAGAGTGAGGACAAGGGCCCCAGCACTCCCTTGCCATCTGTTCCCATTTCCTCTTGGGTATTTCTGGCACTGTCCAGGAACATTTGAGAGCCTTCAAAACCCCAGGCCAGCAAAGGATCAGAGGATGGGGAAGTTGAGGCAAGGAGCCTCATCTGCCAAGACCTTGAGCACGGAGCCCACCTTCTTCCTGTGCTCTAGTTTCTGTCCTCTCTTGTCCTTTGATCCCTTTTCTGACCACTTCTCCCTCTGTGTTCCCTGCCCTCCAGTTCAGGCCATCACTAGCAGAGAAATTACAAAACTGCTCCTCACTGACTCCCGCTGACTTTAGGTCAGCACACTAACCTACATGCTCCTTTAAAAAGGCAAGTCCTTGAAATGGACTTTTCATGGACTCCTCCTTGTCTGTCAGGTTTCAGCCAAAGGACACCTCTTCAGAAAGTCTCCCACTGACCACTTTAAGGTCTCCAAGCCATTGCCCATTTTATTATCTCCATGGCTTTTAGCTGATAGTATCTTGGGAATTCATTTGTTAATTGCTTTACTGTGCATCTCCCTCACAAGAATGTAAATACCAACAGGGCAAAGAATTCGTCTTGTTTTCCACGCAATTCTGTGCTCAGGACAGTGCCTGATGCACAGTAAGTAGGTGTTCAATAAGTATTTATTGAATGAAGAATGAATGAATGAATCCTTCATAAGAAGAGCCACACTGCCAGCTGCTGGGCTGCTGGGCAGTCATCAGGTGGTCTAGGTGCAAGTGGAGAGGGGAATCTCTCCATAGTGGTGAACAAGCCATGAGCCTGCAATAGTCCCAGGATCTATGGAGCAAGGGCCTCTTGGCCTGATGGAAGCCAACCAGTAGGCCACATGACTTTAAAAGCAGCAGGAAGCCAGGCTCTGGAGATAAGAAGTGTGGAAAAGAGCCAGAATGTGGAGGGGTGCTCCCCGGGGATGCCCAAACCTCTGTGGTTGGCCAGCAGCACCACTTGCTTCCTGTGGAGATCAAGGAGAGGAGATCCCCTCTGCAGGCCCTGCAGCTGGGACTGCCCCAGGAACCTCACCCTGGACCTCCCTGAGGTGGCCAAGACATGGGGCTGCTGTCTCCCCAATCTGCCATTCCAGGACATGGAAGGGGCTGCCCTTGGGTAGGTGTCAAATCCATGTGCATTCTTGCCCCTGGACCCCTGTGTTCCTCTGTGTTTTAGTCTCTCCACTAGAAAAATGGGCTCCATCACACTTGTGGTTGTGAGGAGGGTAAGACATCTGGGAAGAGCCAGGGGCTAGAGTCTCAAGGAGGAGTGAAGGTCTGGAAGGCTGAGGTACTAGGTATAAGAGGTAGCCAGGAGGGTGGCTGGGCCGGGAATTGCTGAAGCTGTGGGTCCCAAAGTAGGTGTAGGCAAAGCCTTGAGACCCCGGGACTTAGCTAACATTCTGATGCAATAAAACAAAGATCTGGCATCCCTGGCTGGTTTCCTCCAAATAGGAGGAAGGGTAATGGAAGAGCACCTGAGAGTTCCGGTCTCATCTCTGCCAATCTCTGGCTATGTGACCCTGGACAAGTCATTTTTCTACTTCTGGAAGTGGGGTCATGATCTCTCTCTCTCACACGATCATGGTGAGCTTTAAAGAAATAACATAAGTCATTCCAGCAACTATGGGCTCCAACTCCCCTGGCCTACCAGGGTCATCTCCTAAGGTAGTGAGGATATCAGTAGACACAAACTAAGGAAGCTAGAAAACCACTGTCCTGACTCAGTGACTTGCCCCACCCTGGCCTGTGACCCAGATTCTGGAGGCCTTAGTCAGGGGGTGGGGGTCTGTTTGTCCAGGGCTGGGGTTTCCCTATAGGAAACAGTGTAGCCTGCTGGAAAAGCCCCCAAAACAGATGGATGTACCCCTACCTCAGAAGAGCTTAAAACTGCCAGAATGGATGGGTAGACCAGTTTGACTTGCCCCCCTGGGAAAACCCAGGCATGAGCTATCACCTGGACCGAAGTACAGTTCCTGTCCATCCTGCTCTAGCCAGGCCCTGAGAAAATCTCAGAAATAGAACCTGAGGTGATCTGCAGGCCTGAGGCTGCTATCCTCTGAATTCTGCTCAATATCCAGCCTGCTCAAGGATCCCAGCCTTGAGCTGCCTGAAATGTCCAGGTTCTTCTACTCATATCATCTCCCCATGTCCCACACCCACCCAAGGCTCCTGCCACCAGATGCTGCCTCGCCCCCACCCTGACCTACTCCCTCCAGGATCAAGGGTGTTTTTATGGAAGCCTGTCCTTCTGTGGTGCCCCCAATCCTGGTTTGTATTCTTCTCCATTACCAACCCTTCTTGGCCTTTTCTGAACTTCCCCATGCTCTTTCCATCTTCTAGTTTCGCAAATTCTTTGGAGGTTGGACATTTTCTCCTTGGCTACTCTAGAGGTCTCAGAGTTATGGTCTGAGGGCCAAATCAGGGCCACCCCATAGCATTTTAGGCGAGTGAGTACTGCCAGCCATGCTTTTGCAATGTCCCCCTTTGCAAGAAACTCCATCACTCTGGAGCCACCTGGTGAGCTACTGCATCCAGAATTCTCTGATCTGACTTTAGCCTCTCCCTGCTATGCCTCTTGCTGAACCATCTGACTTGGGTGAAAGGCCCCCATCACAGGCATGTTCACCACCTCCTTCCCACCCGGTGAATAACTCCTCTCCCTTCACGGACCCCTCTGGAGCTGCCTTCCCAAGGAACTGTACCTGATCCCACATCCCAATCCCAATGGGGCTGATTCTCCTGCTGCTAGTGGGACTATGACTGTGACTGTGTCTGTGGTATCTGGTAGCTGAGTTACAGTGAGTACCCAATATTGGGAAGGAAGAGGGACCCTGAAGACATATTCCTTGAGGAATTAGATATCTGAAAATGGCAAAATGAGGACTTCCCTGGGCTTACTTTTCCCAAAAGGAGAAGGCTAACACTGATGACATTGAAACAATGGAAACTTTTTTTTTTTCTTTTTCTTTTTGGTACCAGGGATTGAACCTAGGGGCACTTAGCCACTGAGCCACATCCCCAGCCCTTTTTTATATTTTATTTACAGACAGGGTCTCACTGAGTTGCTTAGGGCCTTGCTAAGTTACTGAGGCTGGCTTTGAACTTGTAATCCTCCTGCCTCAACCTCCCAAGCTGCTGGGATTACAGGCTTGTGCCACCATACTTGTCCAAAACAATGGAATCTTAATGGAGGGATGGTTCTAAGCACCAGTCTTCTGACTCATTTTCACAGGGGTCAGATTAGTGCCTGGCATTTTAATACACTCTTGTGGGTGCCCACAGGACTGGGGCAGTCCAGACCCCAGTTCGTGAATGAAGGATTTATTCCACCAGCTTCTGGGAGGGCTGCCAGAAGAGAACCTCAGCTGTCAGTTCTCTTTGGAGTTGTCCTCTTCTAAAAAAAAAAAAATGTCTTGTGTAAGGTCACATCTGCTTCCAGGTGAGGCCTAAACCCGACTGACAAGCATAAAATATGAAATTCTGGTTTCTTCCTTGTCTGAGAAAAACTCTAAAGGACCATCCCAAGGAGACTAAGTTTTCTCTTTTCCACATGTTGGTCCCCAAAACTTTTCATCTCACTCCCTCTTTCTTCTTTATTTTTGTATAGTCTTAGGGATTGAACCCAGGAGTGCTCTGGCAATGCACTAAACCCCCATCCCTTTTTATTTTGAGATAAGATCTTACTAAGTTGCTCAAGCTGGCCTTGAACTTGTGATCCTTCTGCCTCAGTTCCCCAAATAGCGGGGATTACAAGTGTGCCCCACTGTACCCACCACCAAGAGTTTTTCCTAGCAAAGGTCCTGCATGCTAATCTCTAAGCATCTGCTTCTTGAGCACCTAATCTATGGCATCTGATTTCAGGAGTGATTAAAAAAAAATGAGATGCTAAAGTGCGGTTTTGAGCTGGATCACCACCTGTTTGCCAGTGAGGACCCCATCACAGGTGGCAAGTAAAGCAGCCTCTGGCACACAGTAATAATGCAATTGTTAAAACTTTCACCTGTGTTGGAAGACAATGCACTTGCTGGTGTAGTGCATTAAGTATTTGAGAAATATGGGGAAATTAGTTCCTATAAAGATAATGATTTGCTAAGCTTGGCTGAGCCTCAATAAAAGATAATAAAGAGCTTAAAATGATTAATTTGCAACATAAAACTCAATGTGAAAGCCAAAGACCTCTTTGACGTATATAAAGAGTTCTTGGGCTGGGGTTGTGCCTCAGTGGAAGAGCACATGCCTAGCATGTGTGAGGCACTGGGTTTGATTCTCAGCACCACATACAAATAAATAAAATAAAAGTCCATCAAGAACTAAAAAATATTTTTTAAAAAGAGGAGTTCTTATCTGTTATAATGGAAGAGAAGAAAAACCTGAGAGTCAGGTCCAGGATTTATTTGTCAAAGTAGTTGCTATGGTTTGAGTACCTCCCCTCATGGACTCCTATGTTAGAAGCTTGGTCCTTGGTGTGGCATTATTGAGAGGTGGTGGAACTGTTAAGAGATAGGGCTTTGTGCAAGGTAATTAGGTCACGGTGGGAGGTGGGTGCTGATTTTAGAAAAGATTGATACATCTCATGGAATGAGTCATTTGCTCTAACAAAAGGGAGTTGTTATAAAAAAAAAAAAAAGCAGGCCTGATATATGAAACTCTCTGGCTTGATATTTGATCTCTCCCTGTTGCACATGCTCTAGCCAAGATGCCATCTGTCATGATGTGATACAACCAGAGGAACCCTTGCCAGCACCATTGTCATGCTGTTCAAACTTTCAGCCTCAAAAACTGTGTGCTAAATAAATTTTTTGTAGAGTAGCAAGCCTCAGGTATTTTGTTATAGTAATGGAAAATGGATTAATACAGTATATGAACTCCAAAGGTTGTATTCTTAACTAAGGCAGATCCCTTATGCCAAAAGAAATCCTCCCTTGGGAAAAAATGAGACCCTGACATATGAAATAGGGACCACCGTTGCACTGGAAAATCTTGAATCACCAGACTTTCCTAAACATTCTGGGGCTTCAAAAGCCTATTAATCTTTGTTAAGAACTATAGATTCCTGGGCACAGTGGTGCATGCCTGTAATCTCAACTTCTTGGGAGGCTGAGGCAGGAGGATCATGAGTTCAAAGACGCCTTGACAATTTAGTGAGGCCTTAAGCAACTAGCAAGACCTTGTCTCAAAATAAAATATAAAAAGGGCTGGAGATGTGGCTCAGTGCTCAAACCCCTTCTGGGTTCCATTCCTGGTACCAAAAACAAAACAAACAAACAAACAAAAAAAACAGAGCTGGAGATTGCCTCTTACTTTAAAAAGATTGCCAGGAGTGTTTGGCACACACCTATAATCCCAGTGACCTGGGAGGCTGAGGCAGGAAGATCACAAGTTTGAGGGCAGCTTCAGCAACTTAGCAAGGTCCTAAGCAACTTATTGAGAATCCATCTCAAAATAAAAAATAAAAAGGGCTGGTTATGTATCTTAGTAGTGAAGCACCCCTGAGTTCAATCCATAGTGTAAGTAAATAAAAATAATGCAGAGACTTCTTCCCTGCCTGACATGTTCTATCATTCTCTCAGATCTGCTCCCACCATGCTTCTTGGCCAATAACTAGGGTTAGGTACAGCATAATCTTGTCAGATGTGCTGAGCCTGCAAATGGAGAAAAGGACTAAATGCAGGACCCAGATGGAAAATACTAGCAGGATCTGGCAGAATATGCCCAGGACTGGGTTCTGGACCTACGGGATAAATCAGAAATTTTGATGAAAAAAATTTATGAATATGGAAGCTCTCTCCTAGGATAGAGTATTTAAAACTGTTGCAAAACCCCAGAAGATGGCGCAAATACATTATTAGAATAGCTCCTAAAATCTTGGGGAAAAGGATGGCCCACACTAAGTGATAGAAATGCCAGGATTGATGTGGCAGACTGTGGAGGAAACAGGTGTACAGGAGATGATAAGCTAAGCAAGGCTGGAAAATACCTGAGGGTCCAGAAGATATCAAAACAATAAGGAATGTGCTGGAAAGAAGAGTGCTAGTATCATTAAGAAGTAAAGTCCTCTCTGTTCCAGGACTTGTGTTCACAGAGCTGGACTCAAATGTTAGCAAGAGCGGTGCTATCACCACTGAAGTAGTAGAGCTGGATGGTAGTATTTAACTCTCAGTCATCTACTGGGCTTCATTATCAGGAGTGGCAAGGCTAGAGTGGCAGCTGAGACAGCCGCACTTAAAGAAGGTTATGGAAATGGTTAATAGAATGCAGCATCCCTAGGGTCAAAATAGCTTGAAAGTCAACAAAGATGCTGCTCATGTTTGCAATTGGAAGATATCAATCATGGACGAGTCCAGTCATCCCAGTAAAAAAATCCCCTATCTCCTGCATGGTGAAAATTAAAAAAAAAAAAAAAAGTCCCCTGCCAAATTACCAGTTTAATGATTCCAAATCTATTGACGGAAGAAGTAATCAGATCTCCCAGAAGGAAGGCGCCTCCTACACCACCCCAGCAAGTGTGCATGGTAATGACTTACCAGCCTTTCCCCAAAGGGACCTGTAGTCATTTACTTGAATAAGTGTACGAGCCAAGAAAAAGAATGCCCATTTTTAATTAATTAAGTAATTTTTATCTGTTCTTTTTAGATATACATGACAGTAAGTGTATTTTGACATATTAGACATACATGGATAACCATTCTTGTGGTTGTACATGGTGTGGAGTTACACTGGTTGTGTATTCATACATGAACATGGGAAAGTTATGTCTGATTCATACTACTGTCTTTTCTATTCCCATTTCACCTCCCTTCCCTTCATTCCCCTTTGTCTAATCCACTGAACTTCTATTCTCCTTCCTTATAACCCATTGTTTGTTAACATCTGCATATCATAGGGGACATTTGGCCTTTGGTTTTTTGATACCCGAACATTTTGAGGACTGCTGAACACAGGATTTGAGTTGATACTGTTACCTGGGGACCTACAAGGGCACCAAGACCAGCTTGTTAGAGCAGAGCAGGGTGCATGTATGGGTCATGTCATAGATTCCTGGCCTGAGTTCGGCTCGTAGAAGGCCCTGTGGACCCTCTCAGTGATATTGGATAAACACACTTGATAGCACAACCCTTGCATTGGGACCTTAGCTTGTGTAGTAAAAGCCTTCATAGTACAGAAAGCCAGCTGGGCATGGATGCCTGTAATCCCAGCAGCTCGGGAGGCTGAGGCAGGAGGATCACTAGTTCAAAGCCAGCCTCAGCAACTTAGCAAGGCCCTAAGCAACTCAGCAAGACTGTCTCTAAATAATATATTTAAAGGGGCTGGGGATGGGGCTGAAGTTGTGGCTCAGTGGCAGAGCACTTGCCTTGCACGTGTGAGGCATTGGGTTCGATCCTTAGCACTACATAAAAATAAATAAACAAAATAAAGACACTGTGTCCATGTATAACTAAAAAATATTTTTTAAAAATTAAAAAATAATAAAAAATAAAAGGGCTGGGGATGTCACTTAGTGGTTAAGTGCTCCTGGGTTCAATCCCTGGTACCAAAAAAAAAAAAAATAGCCAAATGGAAGCCTCCAAGACCTATCCTTTCTATAGCCAAAGTGATACATAAAAAATTATCACATTCTAGGGTAGAAATTAGTGCTGCCTTTAAGGACTTAAAGGGAATCTAATATATCACCATTTGATTTACTGGCAAAATCCAGATAGATCCTAGGAAATGACATTGGACTGCTACCAATTCAGCAAATCTTAGCCCCAGTTGCAATCACTGTGCTACCACATGTGTGTCTTTGCCATAATAGATTAACCTGGCCTTAGGCACAAGGTGTGTGGTTATTAACCTGAAGAATCCATTCTTTTCTACCCCTACCAGAAGTAGTTTTAATACATCTGGGACAAACAATATTTTCAATTTCTAGAGCAAGAATAAATCTCCTGTCTTCTGTCATAATATAATCCCAAGATATTCTGGACATCCTGCAAAACATCCCACAAGTCTACTCCATCGATAATATTACGTCAAACATAATTGACAGCCATGTCAAAACAGGTGCATTCTAGAAGATAAGCCCTGTGAATATTCAGAACCTGCCAGGGAAGTTTTAGATCTGGATCATGGTCAGGAAATTTCCTCTGAAGCGCACAGAACAGATTGCAATATCTTGTGTTTCCCATCATGAAAAAGGAAGCCCAACTTAGGCAGGCTTCCTAGGGCTTTCGATGTACCTGTTGCAAACATGGGACTTGTACTCTGACCCATATACCTGGAAATAACATAAAAGCCTGCCATCTTTGGATGAGGGCCCCAGGCAGAAAAGGGCTCTGTGGCAGTTTCAGGATGCAAGATAAGTAGCCCTGCCATGTGAGCCATATGAATCACCAGATTCTGTGGTTTTAAAAGTATCGGTAGTGGGAAAATACATTCTGCCTGCAGGGTCCTGAAACAAGGCTATACCATCTGCATTGGAGAACTATACACCTTTTTGAAAACAGTTCCTGTCACACTTCTGAGCCTGGCTAGACCTGGAGGGCCTGATGCAGTGGCCATGCAGCAAGAACTACCCATGATAAGTTTATGTTTTTTCTGGACCTACTAAACTGTAAGTTCAGGTGAGCCCAGGGACAATTCATCATAAGATGGAAGTTACATTGGAATCAAGCTTGGAAAGGATTGGATGGCACAAGTGAGCTACACAAGCAGATAACTCAGAACCCCACGACATCCACTTCCATGACACCAAAACCTTTCCTCCAGTTCATACTTAACGGCTTCATTGGTGATCCCTTGTGACCAGTTGATGGAGGACATAAATGCTCAAAGCTTGATTCACAAATAGGTCCAGATACATATTATATCTGTGCTCCAAGGAGATCCATAGGACACTCGGTTTCTAGTTAACTACTTTCATCCTCTTAAAACCTTGGAAGGGCCAATGAGTCATTTTTATCAGAATAGACACATGTTTCACGTATGAGTTTGCCTTTTCTTTCTGCAGAACCTCAACTCACACCACTATCCAAGGGCTTTTGGTTTTTTATCTATTGGCATGGGAAGCCCGTCTATCATCATGTCCTACCAATGGATCTGCTGTATAGCAAAGAAGGTAAAGCACAGGTCCATGACCCCAGGATTTGCTGGTCACATCTCATGCTGCACCACCCAGGTGAAGTTAGCCTGACAGAGTGTTGGGCAACAGCCGACTGAAGGCATTGTTGAAGCACTGACTCAGGAATGGTATTTTACAGGATAATGAGCTATCCTGTAGAATACAGTCTCATTATAAATCAAAGACCCATATATAAAAATGTGTCTCAATAGGTATGACACAAATATCTTGACACCAAGACATAGAAGCAGGAGTGGCCCCTTTTACAATCATTCCCAGTGACCCACTGGGAAAATGTGTGCTTCCCTTCCCTGCAACTCAGAAATCTATGGGTTTAAGGGTTCCCGTTCCCCAGGGGGAAAAAAATTTCCATCAGGGGCCACAGTAAGAATTCCAATAGACCATAAGCTACAGTGGCTGGCAGGGCCATGACTACTGCAGACAAGGCTCTCTCTCAGTTCGCTCCCGCCCCTTTTCTTTCCTTTCCACACACATGCTAATCTCAGTCTCAGAGTTTAGTTTCTAGGGAATCCAGAATGAGGAAGGCAGCCTGATCTTAGCTTCATTCAGCACAGAGGTCTTCTCCAAGTAAGAAGGTCTCACCCCTTCCCAGGAGTTCTTGGACCCTGAAGACTCAGAATGAAATGTATCCAAATTGGCCTCCATCCTTCCACGAATAAAGGGAGCTAATCACGCCATCCTCACCTGCCTTAAGTCTCTCTCTGGGCTGAAATCTTTTAGGCCTTCAGGTTTCCAGGTTCCAGAGGGTATGGTAGGGGTGGTGAAGAGATTGGCTGAACAGTTGGACCTAAGCACCCTCTGACAACCTTGTGGATGCCAGACTGCTGGCCCTGTCCACGGTACCCACAAAGCCTAGACTCACAGGGGTCTCCACCTTTACCAGGACCACTATGCTGTGAGGAGATAGCCCCGGGAGAGATGGGGAAGCATTTCTCTGCTTCACAAGGCTAGAGAAGAGAAAGCTTATCTGAGGAAGAAATAGGAAAGTGGATTGATCCTTGAGTCCGACTCCAGGGACAGTGAGACATAGCCTTCCTGGAACTCACAGGGCTGGGATCATTGTAGCCCTGGACAGAGAGGTCCTGAAGTCCTTCAAAGCCTTTGATGCCATGAGAGGGAACCCTCAAGAGCCTCTCAGTATGCAGAGTCCAGGACTGAGCTCAGAGACAGACTACCTCTTCGTACCCCAACCACAGCCTGCAGCTGTGTCTCTGTCTTCCAGGGGCTCTGACTAAATCTGTCCATGTGCCTCTATGTCATTCAATATGTCACTGCCAGTGTCCCCAGCTGGTCTCTCCATCTGTCCCTTCCAAGCTCTGGCTGAGTCTCTCTTGTCTTTCTATCTGTTCCTGCCAGAGCCCCAAGTTGTGTCTGTTTGTCACTGTCATGGGCCTGCTATGTCCATCTGTCTGTCTCCCTGTGACTGTTGGGCCTTTAGCCTGGCAGGCTCTAAGGGGAAATGTTCCTTCCTACCACAGGGGTTCACTATAACCAGAAAATGCAGGCTCAAAACCAGTTTTGTTTGGTCACAGAGCTCCAGGCTGTGTTTCCTTGTCCATGAACCCCAAAGACACAGAAACTTTTGATGTAACCATGTCCCAGGGCATGGCCTGAGGCTCTGTAGCTTCCTCTTATTTCTATCTAGGTTCCAACACTGGTTGGTGTGCACCTCCAGGGTGGGGTTGAATCCATGGGAGGGGGTCTCAGATTCTATCTAATCCATAGCCCTGCCCCTAGCCCTGGTGAGGGATACCCCTTCTATTTCAAGTAAAGACCTGAAAGTGACCTACAGGAACTGTCTCAGAGAGGTCCTAAGTGGGAGAGAGGGCTTGAAAACTGTAAAGGTCAGTCAAGGAGAGTTTCTTAGGGTGTGGGGGCAAGGGGGAGATTATGAGTTGTGCGGTATTTATGTCATTTCTGACTTGGAGCTGTGGCTCCAGGAGCAACATCTGCTTCCCTCGCCCCCCCTCCCAGTACATGAGCTCACCCTTATCCAGCCTGGCTGGAGGAAAAGGCCTGGGCCAAAGCCAGCATCTCCACCAGGAAACTCGGGGCTGCCCCAGCCTCTGAGCTAGAGGAAGTGTGACACATTGCCAAAGAGCTGGGCTTCCCTCCCTTCTGCTGCTTCCTTTGAGATGGTTCCCAAATCCATTAAGTGGGGAAAAGAGCAGGCAGCTGTGCTGGTGTTGGGTTCCTAGCTCCCCTGGCTGGCGGCAAGGGCATCCTCTTGGCTCACTTCGCAGATACTGTTGTTGATAAGGATGATGGTAACATCCCTGGCTGCGCACTGAGTGCCTTGTTATAACCTGCAGCTAGTCTTTGTCCCAAAGAGCATTTTCTATACTTTGGAAGATCCAGATGTCTTTCCATCCTAACTCCTGTAAAATCTGTGAGCATTTCTTTTAATCAGAAGTGTAAAGAGGCTCACTTTCATCAGATCCAGGAACATAGACACAGTTGGCACCTATGCAGTGAGGGGGCCTTCTCCAGACCCCCTTCTCATAGTCCCCTGAGGAGCAGAGGATAGCCTACCACGTGGTCCAGGAGGTAGGCACGCAAGCCCAGAGTAGGTGTTGAGAAAGATGGTGTCCATTGGAGGATCTTCCCATTTCCCATTGGGCTTTAGTCTACCTGTTGAGGGGACAGATATCAGACTGGGTGGAATGCATTCCAGAAAGGGTTTGGGGAGGAGAGAGAAAAGTAAGAGAGTTGTGGCTGGTTTGTGTTCCTGGGTCCCAGGGTGATGTGAGGGAGCCTAGGCAATAGGCCATAAGGGAGGGCAGTCTGCAGGGGCCACAGTGGGAGGGTAAAGTCTTGGGCCAGGCCAAAGGACTGAGAACTCACTCTGAGCTGGCAGGCAGCTCATATGGGACACAGCCAGACTAATCCCTTGAAATGTGAGCACCTCCAGGGTTGGGATTTCTGCAGAGCTTGGCACAGTTTCTGACTCCCTAGGCACTCAGCAAATACTTATGAAATGAATGAACGGATGGCTGCCAGGGGAGGGGAGCAGGAGGGGTCTGTCTGGAGATAGGGCCTGGGGAACATTTGAAGTGGCTGTCTGCATGTGCAAGGTGGGTCAGGGCAAGGCTACAGGGATGAAGAGGAGCAGGCAGATTTGAAAGGGGCCAAGAAAATAAACATACCACTACATGGTGGGGAACTGGCAGGGAGCTGCAGTCCCTGAGAGGAACCTAGGACAGTACCCAGGGTTCCATCTCTCAGCCTGATCTTTCTACACGGGACAGCATCATGTCACAGTTGCTTCTATGAAGAAAAAAAAACCTCCCACAGGCTCTGAGGCCCAAGTCTTGCACCACAGTGCATGGGCAATCATGTTCAGGAGAGGGTCCTTCTTGAGCCCTTCATGACTCCCCCAAAAGGAGACACCAGAAGGGCAGATTGCCCCTCCACAACCAGGACAGCACAGGAAATTGTCCAGTGATAAACCAATGTCTCCTGTTGTCCATTCTCACACTTCACTGCAGCCCATAAGCCTGGCTACCCAAGGGCGGGCCCCATGGCCCTGTGAGCGAGGTCTGATCTCAACCCAGGACTTTGTTGGATTTGGATTTTGTTTCCCAGTGATTGGCTTGTCAGAATGTTGATGGCTGGGCAAGAGTGAACAATGTAGAGAATTTCCGATAACAATAGAGGCCTTTGGAAAGCAGTCTCAGATCACATGAAGGGAGAGAAGAGATCTATTGTGTGATGGCTCAGGAGTGCCTACACAAGGCAGGAAAGCCAGCCACAATGTTGTTTGTAAAAGTCTTCTTTGGAAAAATGTTTGATGATACCTATTAAAGGTTATATATATATATGTCCCCCATGGCCTACAATTCTCAGCATTTCCTACAGAATGCACCCCTGTAATAATAGAGGCTCAGGAGGGTGAGGCATGAAGATTGCAAGTTCAAAGCCAGCCTTAGCAACTTAACAAGGCTCTAAGCAACTTGCCGAGACCCTGTCTCAACAAAAAAATAAAAAAGGCTAGGGGTGTGGCTAAGTGGTTAAGCACCTGGTACCAAAAGAAAGAAAGACAGACAGACAAACATTGCTGACCAAAACCCAAATACAGAAAGTTCAAAGTTCAAATCAGCTTTCTTTCTTTCTTCCTTTCTTTATTTTTATTTTTATTTTTATTTTTTCGGTGTCAGAGATTGAACCCAGGAATGCTTAACTACTGATCCACATCCCAAGCTCTCTTTATTTTGAGATATAGTCTTTTTCTTTCTAATCTGAGCATTTATTGTATTTTATTTTTTGTTGGTTTTTTTTAGTTATACATGACAGTAGAATCCATTTTGATAAAATTATACAAGCATGAAATATATCTTATTCTAATTAGGATCCCATTCTTGTGGGAAGAGACTCACTTAGGTATTTTCACATGTATACATAGGAAAATTATGTTAGATTTATTCTACTGTCTTTCCTATTCTTATCACCCCTCTTTTCCCTTTGATCCCTTTTGTCTAATCTATTGAACTTCTCTTCTTCCCCTCCCTCCCTTATTGTGGTTTAGCTTTCACATATCCGTGAAAACATTCAGCCTTTGATATTTTGAGGATCGGATTATTTCACTTAGCATGATACTCTCCAGGTCCATCCATTTACTGGAAAATGTCATAAAGTCATTCATTCTTTTTTATGGACAAGTAATATTCCATTGTATAGGGTCTTGCTAATTTGCTTAGGGCCTTGCTAAGTTGCTGAGGCTGGCTTTGAACTTGCAATCCTCCTGCCTCAGCCTCCCAAGCTGCTGGGATGGCATGCTCCATTGCACCTGGCCAGCTTTCTTAATATTAGCCAGAAAGTGGAAATAGCCTAACTATTCATCAGCAGTATAATGATGCAAGAAACCGTGGGATATTCATGCAATGGAATACTACACAGCAATGGAAAAGAGACTAGAACTGCATGCAACAGCTGGGAAAAAGTGCACTGACACATGAAAAAATTCAAACATCCAAGAAACCTTGCTCTATGCTTCTGCTTACATGAAGTTTGACAATAGGAAAAACTAATTTGGGGTGATAGAGATTGGAACAGTGGCTGTACCTGGAGTGGGAAGTACAAGGAAGCCTTTGGGGATACTGGAAAACGTTCTGCCTTTCTCTGGCTGCTGGGTTTATGGGTATAAATATCTATGCAAATGCTCTCCATTGTACATTTAAGATTGGCCACTTTATTGTACAAAAATAGAAATTTTAAAAACAATTTTTAAAAGAGGCCTCTCCCCACTCCCAAAAGAACGGCAGACAGCCTCCGAAAGGAGATGCCAGTTTTCCAGGGTAAGATTCAGGTGGCATTGCCGGCATAGCCTGGGAAGTTTGTACAGTTTTCCCCCTTGAAGTTGAGAAGAAGAAAAGGGAGAGAGGTTTTCGATTTGTCATCTTTCAGGTTGAAGAGCAGGTCTGGCCTAGAGATAACATCAGTGGCAGCAACATGAAACTGTTTCTCTGCTCTTATCTCAAACCACAGTGAAAAATAACCAGGAAGCTGTATCTTTCCTGGCAGGTGGTCAGGGTCTTCTCACCAGAGGGAACTTAGTAAGCCCTTTCTAAGGATGAGGCCTATGCCCAGGAGACTTTCTGAGAGCACAGAAAAGGGGCTTCTGTGAGGCCAGACCTGAGGATTCTGTCTGGCACACCTCCTGTGTGGTCCTGAGAAAGTCCCTGCCCTCTCTAGGCCTTGATGGGTAGGAAACACTGACAGCAGGCCAGATGACTCCTCACCCCAGTACCTGTCTGGGGGACTGCCTGCTCACACTGGCTCTGTAGACCTGCAGGCCGTGAACATCTGGCCTTTCTGTGCCTCCCAGCCACAGGGCCGGGATTAGGACTCTCTGAACCATGGCAGATTTTATCAATTCTCTATCTGCCTGGACCTCCTTGTTTCAGGGCAGGCTGGTCTGGGACTCTGGCTATTCCATTCCTGCCAATTCTAACTTCACAGATAAGAAAATTGAGGCCTGGGAAAGAAATAAGTGCCAGATTTGTTAACTGTGAACAAATGTAACAGTGTGAGAGGTTCCAGAGAAGGAGCTGCTGGATCTAGAAAAGCCTTCAACACAAACCTTCAACTTTCAAAAAAAAACCAGCCTAGGATGGTACATAGTATGTGTGTGATCCCTGTAGGCTCTGCCCTCTAATTTAATTATGCATATCTGAATTACTAAGCACATGAGCAGGCAGCTAGGAAATAAAGGCAGTAAGGGTGCAGGAATACAGCATACCTGATTTCTAGTCTTGGTTGTGGCACACGCCAGAATGGTAGCCTGGTAGCCACACCCATCTATGCCTCTGTGCCTGGGGCATTAACATGTGAGGCTGAGGATACCTTGACCACCTCTTGCACCATCCAGGCCAAATTCAAGAGCTGCCCTGTCTTCTAGGAAGAAGCAAACAGACTCCTTCTGCTGTACATGCTCAAAGAGGCAGCTTGACTCTCGCCCAGGTAGAAATGCACTGATCTTTGACTGGACCAGTCTCATTGTACATCGTAAGATCATCACCAGTGTGTTGGCTGAACAACCTACTTGAGGAATCGGTACATGCAATGCAAACCACCATCAAGAACCTCATTTAGATAGGGACATTGAGGACCTAAATTTTCTAAGAGCAAGTAAACCCCATAATGCCCTTGGACTTTGCCTCTCTTGTCAGATCAAGCCATAGGAGAAAGCTCACCTGCCAGCTTACCTCATAAATCATCATCTCAATTCCAACTCTGGGCCCACATGGGCTCAGGCCAGCATCAGAGCCTTGTGGACCTTTCATGAGGACCTTTCCAAGTTTCCACATTTGCTTCATATCTATCATTTCATCTCACAGAGAGTTTGACTGTGTGACTTCCCTGGGTGTGAAGGCTGCATCCAAGGACTTGCCCACACTATGGCCTACACAGGGACTGTGTGGGGCTGCTCCAGGGCTGTTCCAGTTCTCAAGGCACAGCATCTGAGAGAGGGCTCCACCATGGCTTTCCTACGTTTCTTAGATTGCTGGATCCCACCTCAATATTACTGACTTCTGCAAGGAGGGGCTACCTTGGTGGCAGAAAGCAATAGGGTGTTGAGGTGGTCCCCAAGAAGGCTTATGGGAGGGAAGAGACAGTTCCATTGTCCTGGAAAATCTTGATAAGTGGATAAGCCTATCTCCTCAGGCCACCAGCCCGCTCTCCCTCTTGGTCTAGAGATGGGCCCAGCAAGCCAAGAGTATTTCCAGGGCTAGGCCTCCCCATCATTGCCTCCTATGGTAAGTATAGTTCAGGAAAACTAGGGCACATGGGAAACCTAAGTGGTCCCCACTGCAGAGTCTCTTCATAGGTGGCTGTTTAGTGACATTATCAAAGCATAGGGCTGTCAGGGAGATAAGGACTGACACTTCAAGTACTACAGTCATCCTTCCAGCCACGCCTTTCCCAAGTTCCCTGATTATCAGCAGAGGTACCAGAAGCTCTTTGTCAACCCCTCTGACCTCAGTTTCTCCACAGTTGAGTCAGATGCTTGGAGCCCTTCAGCTTGACAAAGACCCTGAACCTAGGCAATGCTGTGGCGTCTGGGGCTGAAGTCCACTCTACCTTTGTGGAATCATTGGCTAAGAGACTGAGAATCTAAGATCACACAGCAAGCTGGTGATAGGCCAGTCTCATGCACGTCCTGCTGCCCTGGTCAAGACAGTAAGGTAACAAGGACCTACGTGCAAGTTCCCAACCTCTACTGTCTCAAGGCTCATCAGGAGCTCATTGTCAGGGGGTCCTCATGCCAACTAATAGGAGGCTAGGGCAGTGAAGGGGTGGCTGTATCTGCCAGAGTATCCCAGTACCCTCCCCAGCTGTTCAGCCTGCATACTCCACTGCCTTAGAAATCCTGAGCACCCATGTGGTGTATCTGGGGGTAAGAGCTCACAGCCTTAGGTGACTAGGCCCTGTGCTTTCTCTAGACTGAGACTACTGTTGGCCCCTGGCCCTGCCCCAGCCCCAGAACCACAGGGCTCCCTGGCATGTTCTGAGGAAATCAGGCGACTTTGCTCAGTTGCACTTGCTGGGTTCCAGCCTGATGCAACCTCTCAAGGTAGAGATGAGCTGGGCTGGCCTGGGGATCCTAGAGCAAGGGCTGGGGTGTGTGAGTATGTGGTTGGTCTGTGTGCACAGTCCAAAGCTTTACACTCAGGCAGGGTCTGTCAATGGGCAGACATTGCAGGCTCCCTGCAGGTCTGGCTTGGACCAAGCTGTGATAGCAGCATGATACCTAATTATATTCCATAATAAATTGATCTTTCTCTGTCCTGGTTTGTTGAAGAAGCTCATCATCTAAGAGTTTGGGATTGTACAAAGCTGTTTGGATTGTGGGGTCACCTGAAGCACCCCCAATAAACTGTTCCAATGATTAGAGTTAGGGCTAGAATTGATGGTGGGGGTCAAAGCTTGGGCCCTGTCTGGCGGCACTTTAGGACCTGGGCAACTAGCGGATTTTCCCAGGCGGGGCCCAGTGCTCTACAGGAGTAAGAGTCTTACTCATTAGGAAAGGGTTGTCATGCCACAGAGACCCCAGAATTTGTTGGGAGGGGCTTTGGAGGCCAGGTGAGGGGCTTTACTTGAGATTAGATGATTCCTTGCTGGTCCAGATGGAGCTAAAGTTTTGGGGATGTCTCTGGCATCTGTGGGTCCCCTCCTGCTCCAAGTTCCACATTGTGCCCAGTTTTCTGTGGGTAGCCAGAAAGCCCCACTCCTTTGAGTCATTTACCAAGGCTGACATTTCTGTAGCACCACACTAAGTCTGAGGGGTGAGTGGGGATGGACTCAGAATGCTCTAGAAGCTATTACGGAAAACAAATAAAGAGCTTTGAGTCTCAAGCTCTGGGCTTGGAACTGGAAGTGAATGGATATTGACTGGCTGGGGAGGGTGTCTGACAAGGATCTGATTTGAATTCTGAGGGACAGGGTGAACTGGGGTCTTCCTAGACACTGATGGTACCCCTACTAGCCCTGGAGATGCACGGAGGGAAAGATGAGGTGGGGTTCCACCTGCTCCATCCAGGGCCAGAGTCTTCTCCAGAAGGACCCTTGGGCCTCCAGGTCAGGAACTGGTGATGAAGCCACCTCCCCTCCCTTCCAGTCCAGGGGCTGAGCAAGGCTGGCCTCTGTCATGACTCTCACTCTCCAGAGTTTCCACATCCAGGCTTTATTGAAGCAGCAGGTGCTAAATAATGCATAAGTTATAGACACGTGCTCCCAAGAAGACCCCACCATCATCCACCCACAGCCTTGTCTGCCCGCCCAGGGCCAACAAACTCCCACCCCACCTCTGTGGTAAATTATTTCCAAGACTCCTTCAGTCCTGTTCCTACAGCTCTAACCCCAGGAGAGGATGAAGTGCAGAGGTCTCCATCGGTCTTCTGACATGATTTCCATGCTTCTATGATTGTGATAACATTCTTTAAGGCTTCCTTGAACTGGGAGAAATCACTTTGCTCAATAGCACAGTCCTTGGGTGTGTCTGTTGGCTAAATAACAAACACATGTTTAAGTTATCTTCTTAGCAGAACAACAACAAAAATGAATAAAATAAAAGTGAGTTCCTATCCTCCCAGTCATGAGGGTCTTGTAAGCGCCTAGTAGTTACCTCAGGGATACACTCCCTATGTGTCTGAGGGAGGACAGCAGCGGCTGCCTGCCTGGTGACGGGGGGCTCAGAGTCTAAGGACCATTCACAGTCGTGGGGAAGGAGCCAACAAGGTGACAGCAGGTGTCATGGCTATCTAGGACAAGGTCATGAAGACAATCAGGGTGGGAGTTCACAGGGGGCCATACAAATAGTGGGAAAAGAGAGAGCAGCTCAGTCATATTCCCAGACATGGCCCCCTAAATTACAGCTCATCCCTCCATCATTGACTCCCTCAGCCAGAAGAGGTCCCATGGGCAGGGCAAATTGGAGGAAATGTGGACGGGCTGCTCCACCAACTGGAATCAGCATGGAGAGGACCTTCCCTCTCCCCACCCTGAGTCCTTGTTGAGGCCACTCTGACTTGTCTCAGACCTGCCCTACACTGACCTCTGTGGGGGAGGAGGGGCTTGGAAAGGACAGAGAGAAACTCCCAGGAATCCCTTTGACTTTCCAATCCCTCATGCTCCACCTCCCACTCCCCACCTCCATCCTGTCAGCAAGTGTCAGCCCTGAGGCAGCCCGAAGAAGAGCTATCTGTATGGCCCAAGATAGCAGCTGAGGATGGCAAGTGGTGTCCATAAGACCTTCGCCCCACTGAGCTCCTGCCTGTGGTGTAGGAAAATGAAGTCTCAGGTTCCCCTAAAAGCAAACAGCAACTTACTTCCAGTTTGGGGCAGATTTTGGTGAGCTGCTCCATGTCCTTATAAACTTTTATTATGTGATGGTCCTGATGCTTATATTTTGCAGCAAGATCCTTCAGGGTGGAGGTGAAGTTCTTTGTAAACTCCCCATAACAGAGCTCCTGAAATAAAGTTGGAGAGCACTGGGGTGGGGAGTGCACAGCAGAGCACCAGCTGCCTCCCCAACTCATCCATTCTTGGTCTCCCTGGCCTGACAGAACTCTGGACCTAAGCTCAGGTCCTAACCTGACTCCCACAAGAGACCTGCAGGCCCTGCAGTGGAGGCAACTGGTGTCTTGTGCCCATTCTCTGGCCCTGTCACTGGGCCAGGACTGAGCTGAGTCCAGGACCTAGCCACTGGTTCATCCTTTGGCTGAGCTGGAGGTTCTGTTCTTTAATTTTCAACGTCTCCAGCATCCCTGGTTCTTATCTCTCCCCTATGTGCCAACTTAGGCAATCCCTGCCTCTGTGTTCAAATGTGGTCAGAAAGGTCCAAAGGGTAGACACTCCTTACCTCACTGGTATTCTGGGGCTTATTGAAGGAACCCTGAAAGCAAGAGAAGTTGGTCAGCAACACAAAGGGCCATGAGAGCAAAATCAGTTTGATGATGACCCAGGCTTACCTTATAAACATTGTTGTCAGCAGAAAGTTCTTTCTGAATCTCAGCACAGAGTGCTGTGTGATTTTTGTAGGAAATCTCAGTGGCTACTTTCATTGGAGAAGAATGACTTTGTGACCCCCAGAGCACACAAGCCAGAAGCACGTACCAGTGCATGATACTCCTTGAAGGTAGCTCCCGGCAGATCTGAACCTGGGTTGGGCAGCATGTCTGCAGGAAGGGGTACCTATATATGTGAGTCTGAGGAAATGCAAACCTCTTATCAGTCATCAATGGCTTCTGGGGAAGACAGAGAGACAGAGAGGACCTTATCGCTGGAGAAGATGTGCCTTTCATGCATTTTCAATGATCACAGCATACTTCATAGATCCTTCTCTTTGCTGAAATTCAGTTTTGGTCTAAGACTTATTGTTTGTAATCATATCTGGGGTTGTGACCTTTCTGCCTGCATATGAGACAGGTCTCTGGCCAGGACTGGTGCCGTCTGCCAATACTAACTTGAGTCAAATGCCTGCAGATCTGAAGCCACAGCAAGCCATCTTCCCCAGGCCCACCTCCAAGGACAAGACTGGCCTTGGAGACACCTGAGCCTTGGAGACACACTCACTTCCTCACTGTCCCCACACT
This sequence comes from Geosciurus inauris, assembly GCA_004024805.1. NCBI lineage: Eukaryota > Metazoa > Chordata > Mammalia > Rodentia > Sciuridae > Geosciurus > Geosciurus inauris. Next base: position 77,822 of record PVHX01000512.1, read on the forward strand.
TAAGGGACATAAGGGACAATGTTCAGGGACAAGGTATTCGGCCTGGCTGGCAAAGCAAGGAGAAGGAGGAGGACTGCTTTTCTCTCAGCCTAAAGGCCATAGATTTTAGGAGAAAGTAACTGTAAACTTTATGAAAAAGTAAAAACTAGTTTAGAAAAATGCTACAGTCGGGCCATGTTCAACACACTGTGAGTTTAACATTCCGATTCTTAAAGATTAAGATCACCCAATTTGGGGTGAGTTTGTAAATATGCTGAGCTCTGACCCCTGTGGTTTGGTTTCTTTCTCCCTGAACAGTCTATTGGCTGATTTACCTTAAGAGTTGTTGAAGCCGTGAGAGCGAGGGCAGGGCATGAGGCACCAGGTCCAAGGGGCATGGGTGTTTTGCTTGACACCAGGGTGAACCTACCCAGTGACCAGTCAACACCCAGCAGCACCCAGACCACCCCAGGAGGGAGGATGCCCTTTCTCTGAGGCAAGTTTCCCCCAGTCACAAGCTGAACAAGCTGGCTGCTTGGACTTCCAAGGGAGCCTAAATCCTTACTCTGGGGTGGGAGCCCTTGAGCATCCAGGGAAGTACGTCCAGGTATACAGAATGCTGCACCCAGACCCCACCTGCCTTGGGTTCTGCAGCATTGGTCCTGAAACAGTGCCCCAAGCCCCACACCTTCCCATCCCTTCCCCTCCCTGCCGGCTTCCTGCCCTCCTGAAAATAAACCAGAAAACCCTGTAAATAAAAGCAGACATTCAATAATTTATTATTATGATAAAACATCTTTAATAAATATAGAATATGAGCTTAAATAAATAAATAAATAAATTTTAAAATATAAATATATAAATAAATACCACTAATCCCTATCAGTATAAAATGTCCTACACTTTTGTACCAGGCCCATATCAGGGTCAGCATGGTCCAGGGCAGGTCCGGGCCATCCCCATTGTGTACGTGGCCCACCCCTTGGTCCCTATAAGATGAAGATCCTGAGTTTCTGGCTCTTTCTGGGTGAGAGAGCAGAGATGTATGAGGTTAGCTTCTGGGGCTGGCCTGGCTGGCCTGAGTCCCCTTACTTCTGGACTTGCTTTCAGCAGTCAAAGGAGATGTTAAACAGAAACTTCTTCAGGTCCTCTTTGAAACTTTTGAAGGTGATAAACTGGGTCATGCAGGAAGTTTCCTTAAGAAAAATGAAAATAAAAAACACTTGAGTCCAGGTGAGTGGGTAACATGGGGGAAAGAGCAGCATATTTCTGTGTTGCCTCTAAGAACTCAGAGGCCAGGAGGCCCATTCAGGGGGGATCAGGTGACAGCATTGCCACCCATGTACTACCCAAGGGGTGCATAGCTCTGCCAACAGCAGCTGGTGGCAGGGCCCTGACAAAGTGGCAGCCTGAGCCAGTCTTCTGGACAGTCAGACCGCCTCTTTGGCCCCAGGCCAGGGCAGAATGGTCAGGTTTGAGGCCACCTCCTAGCACCGGGAAGGGACAGGGGTCAAGTCTGCAGACCTCACTTCTGTCCTGTAGGAAGAGAAGAATGTTTGGGGCCTTGTCCTCTCCTGGCAGGCCCCTCTCCTTCCATGCAATTCATGCACCCACATGGGGCCATGGGACAGTCCTGTCGGGAGAAGTACTTGGGCCCTGGCACTTCCTCTGGAGCTTGAGCAGGCCCTGAGTTTCCTTGGGTTTGCTTCACCTCTGACCTCATTCCTATGACTAGAATAATAAGGAGGGTAAGCTGCTGCTAGGGGCTTCAGAGCTCTGTGTTTTAAACTCCTAGGGATGAAAAGGGTCTAGCAGTTTCCATGCTGGAGGAGCTCATTATTACCTATCAATGCAAAAAGCTTTAGGGGTCCTGAACAGCCACAGCCTGAGGTCTCTTCACACTCTGTCCCCACCCTCTTGCCTGGGGCCCTGATGTGTGCACTTACTAGGGTGGTGCGGCAGTGCTTCTTGTAGAATCTCACCATCAGAGACAAGAGATCCTTCAGTTTGGTGAAACTTGCCGGCAGGCCCTGCTCGTACAGCTCCAGGCGGGTCTGCTGGCATGTTGGATCCTGTGGAAAGTGTTTGTTCCTCTGTGAGCAGAGACCAAGTGCCAGTAGTGGGCACAGACCACCTTCCCCATCACTCCTTCCTGTTCCCATCCCCTGCCCCCAGGAGAAGGGCCTCGAAGGAGCACAGAGTGATCCCCAACTAGTCTCAGGCTGGGTCCAGTCATACACACTGCCCTGTCCACTGTGGACATACAATACCTTAGTGGCACAGCCACATACTCTTAGCCTGACACTTTGAAAGAGTCCCACCCCCAGGAAAGAAGGCCACTCTCACCCTACCACTCACGGAGAAGGGGTGGGGAGGGGCGGGGCATGGCCCAGATCTGCCACCTGAGTAAGTGCTATTCCTGAAGCCCTTTGGCAGTCAGCACCCTGATTCCACAGGGCTGGGTCTCAGGGTACAGTTAGCACCCCAAGCCTACAGTCCTGTCTCATGAGGTAATCCCTACTTTCCTATCTGACACCCCACCCTGCCCCATGAACCTCTGAATGCTAGGTCTCCCCATAGCTGCTCGGCTGACACAGAGCTCACATGACCAGCATAGACGCAAAGCCAGTGGCCTCTTGAGTGCCCAGATGCTGCCCCCTCCTCCTGTGGACACATTTGAGAGTTCATCTAGAATGGAGCCCCTAGGCCAGAGGCCCCTGAAAGTGTAACAGAAAGAAGTGTCTTACCATGGGGTCAAACAAGTCAGAGACGACTTCTATCGTTGCATTCTGTAGAAAGGAAAATGTTGTGTTATCAAATCACTTCCAAAGCAGCTACTGGCAGTCTAGGCCAGTCCAGAGCCAGCAGAGTGGCCCAGGTAGAGCCTGCCCCTTCTCCCTTGCTCACCATCTCAGCAGCGCTGTCATTACTGTAGTTCAGAAGGCTCAGGGCTTCCTTGATGCTGGCATCCACATACTCCCTGGTCTCGGGGACAGAGCTGGGAGGGCCGATGGGTGCAGAGATGCTACAAACCACAGTGCCCAGTAGAATTAGTTTCTGCAGCCACATCCTCCTGAGGACTTTAGCCTTTCTCTCTGAGTACAGGGCTCACTGGCAAAAGAGCTCTTATATACACAGTTAGAGGAAATGATTAATGGTGACCACAAAACGCCAGGGAGGCGGGGGAACTACCTGAACTGTGGAATCTCCTGGCCCTTATCAGCTACACATGGGAAAGGTGAGCCTTTCCCCCAGGTGGTCAGGCTTGGGGGTTTTCATTAATGAGCCCTTCCAAGAACCAATAGCCCACCTGCCCACCCCCTTGAATGCTCTCCAGTCCTGGGCAGTCTGACCGAGCCTTAGGCTGCCCCCTCCTTTTGAGGAGCTTCTGGGCACAAGTTGGACTTCCTGGCCTGGAGTGGCCAGGGCGGGGCTTGGGAGACACTACATAGGGCTTCTACTCCCAGCTCCCCATCCTGCCTGTTCTCCCAGGAGGCCTTTGAGTAAGCTGTACCCACCCTGTGGCCCACCCAGCTCCAGCCTTCCCCTTCTCTGTCTGGCCTTCTCCTCTAGTCACCATAAGACACCAGTCAGAGGGAAGTTCTCACAGGCCTCTCCCCTGTCCACTTAGAGTTCAGCCAAACACAGTCTTAAGATGGCTCACATAGGCTCCCTCTCGAGCACTCATGGCAATTGGCAAGCTCAGCCCAGCTAAAGACCTCTGTCCCTGTGAGTAGAGGCAAGGACAACCATGTGCATAGCCAGACAGCAAGACTGTGGCATGATCTTTCATAGTAAGACCCCAGCTGATGGCTGCCGTCCTTGTTTACGGAGCAGATACAAGCCTAAACCTGCAGAGGTGGTTGGGGCTTTCAGCTAGGGAAGCCAGAGCTCCGAGTTTGACTCCTGGCTATAGGGCATTGAGGTCCTTTAGAGGTGGGCACGCCACCACCACCTACAGCCCCCAGCAGCACCAGGAGCCTTGGGGGCTGGCTGCAGAGTTGTGTGGCTGCACCCATACTAGGCACAGGGCCCATGGCTTCTCTGGTAAGGTCATTCAGGCTTCATTTCCTACATGGTCCCAACTGCAGCCCACCTACAGCTCCAGAGGCCGTAGGTGGAAGCAGGAACACTTCTGAAAAAACTACAGGTTCTTAAGGGGCTGACAAGTGTTTGATTTTCACAATGGGTTTAGAGAAGACAGCAGAAGTTTGTGTTTACACAAGGGATCCGGCTCAAGTTGCCCCGTGCTAGGAGTTTCTTGGCTGCAGGGCTGTGGGTCCACACACATCCATTTCTATGTGTATGTGTGAGGTGTGATTGAGTGTGTCTGTCTCTACTCATAAGTGCATCCTGGAGGGGAAGATGTATTTTATAAGGGTGCATTTGTGTGAGCCTGCTTCCTGTCACCTGCTTTGCAAGAGGCTCCAGGTCTCTTGGGTGCCCCTCTGTTAGAGGAAAAGCTGTCCATACTGGGCATCATGTTTCTGGGCCCCAGAGGCTGATTCAGCCTAGACTTATGAGGTCAGACACAAATGAGGACATTCTGCTGGACTCAGAAGGCCAAGTCCTCAGACAGCAGGTAGACCTCATGGCCTGACCACTATGGTCTGAGTATGTGGCCCTAACAAGTTTAACCATGTAGTGGGTATTTTTCTGCCCTTGCACAGGTAAGCCAGGCCTTCATCTTCCAGACCCCACTGGGGTTCCCTACCAGGATCTGGGGCCCACCAGGAGACCAGTCCTACTCTTCTGAACCAGATGGAACATTCCTAGATGGCCAGACTGGGACTAGGAGGGTGACATGTCCAGGTGCTAGAATTTCTTCCACCTTTCCAACCAGTCCTTTGTTCAGCTCCATGGGAGTTCTCAGTGGGCAGGAGAGGGGACGAGCATAGATGTAGATGAACACAGATTAGAAGTCTGAGTCACATAGGCCTGGAGGCTGGAGGCAGAGAGGGAGCCACAGATAGTGGCTAAGGGGCTAGTGGCCAAGGAGGCAAAGAGCTGGTGTGGCCCTTCTGGGACAGAAGGTCACTTTCCTCCTAAAAATGAGTTGTCACAGCTCAGACAGGCAACAAGCCTCTTCTATCTATGCCAGTCCCTGTGCTAGAGGAGGGGTACCTGGGACCCTCCCACTGGCCCTCACATCTGGCTCTTGAGGCTCTCAGTGCTGGGGAAAGTTCAGATTTACCTTCCTCAGGGGGTCCAAGGGAATTGGAGAGCTTCCTGGGAGACACTGCCTCCCAGTAAGGGTTAAATGGAAAAGTAGAACTCAGGTGGGCAGGTTGGGTTGTGGGATAGAAAGGGAGGGGGAGACAGAGGGAGGGTGTACTGGGCACCAAGAGGCTTGGAGTTTTAGAAGCAGATATGGTAAAGAGAAGACAAGTTCTAGAGAGATTTAGGAGGGTGAATCTTGGTGACTCATTCGTCAGTATTTACTGAGCACCTATTAGATTCCCAGCAAAGAAGGGAATATTTTTGTTGTTGTTATTGTTGTTTGTTTTTTGTTTTGTTTTGGTACTGTGCATTGAACCAAGGGCATTCAACCAAGCCATATTCCCAGACCTTTTATTTTTTTATTTTGAGATAGGGTCTCACTAAGTTGCTAAGGCTGGCTTTGAGCTTGCAATCCTCCTGCCTTGGCCTCCCAAGCCTCTGGGATTATAGGTGTGCACCATTGCACTCAGCTGGTTTGTCTTGATTCTACATAAGCCACTTTGGGTGGAATCACAGGAGCCTGCTTCCTTTCTTTGTGGGTCACAGTCCTACCTGACCCTCCAGGAAAACCACACCATGGCATCTGGCAAGAAAGGGAGATGTTAAGATGATGGGAAATGGTCAGGGTCTTGCCTTCATGGGCTTTGTAACTCCATTGATGGGAAAACAAAATTAACCTACTTGCCTGTCCCCCCATGTCCCAAAGTGTGCTTTTTTTTTTAAATATTATTTTTTAGTTGTAGATGGACACAATATCTTTATTTATTTTTATGTGGTGCTGAGGATCAAACCCAGTGCCTCACGCATGCAAGGCAAGTGTTCTACCACTGAGCCACAACCCCAGCCCCCCAAAGTGTGCTTTTGAATGTTAGCAAGAGGAATTAAAATCACTGTCCAGGTGAGTAGAATGGGGATCCAGAGGACAAAGCAACAGGTCCTCAAGATCCAAGGGTCCACAAGAAGGTTTGGAGCTTCAGAGGCTATGTGCACAGGACACAGATTTGAGAGAAGTCCAAGTTCACATGATAGCTGAGGCCGTGAGGGTTATTTAGGAAGGAGGGCTGAGGGACAGAACAGCTGTAATTAAGGGCTGAGGGCAAGTGACAGGCCAGTGGCCAAGGGCCTGGGGAAGAGCAGCAAGGGAAGAAAGCAGGGGCCACAAGGAGAGATCCGGGCCAGCAGTGTGGTGCCTGCAGGTGCCAAAGTCAGCATGAGTAGGACAGAGATCCATGGGCTTGGGGATGAGGTTTGTGGGCAGCCACACATCTTTCTCCTGGAAAGATGACATCAGGACTGAGGCCATGACACAGGCAGGCATTCCTAGATTGCACACATGGAAAGAAATGGCAAGAGATAGCATCAGGCTAGCTGTGCTGACTCAGGGGCCCCAATGGGGCTGTGGCAGGGCAGAGGCGGGGACCAGATGGGTGGTGTGATCCTTCTTGGGACCCTGCTCATAAGGCCAGAGGAGAACCTTTGGAAGGAGTTTCCTGTGAGTATCCCTCCCCACAGATTCTGGAGGAACCGGGGGCTGACGGCTACCCAGGGATCCTTATCTCAAGAGGAAGTTATCATAGGGGAAGGAAATGGGCCCCAAAGTCCCTCACATTCTGTGGGATGTCCCCGTGGACACCTCAGATGATCCAAACCTTCTTTATGCCTACAGCCCCTTTGGAAGGTCCTTGTCCTCACTGGGGGTCTGAGATCTAGGAGACCCTTACGCAACCCAGTTTGCACAATGACAGTAGAGACAGGATTTGAATCTATTCTGTTCCCGACCAGAAAGTCAGGAAGTGCTGGTCACCTGACTGTACTAGCAGAGGGGTGGACTGAGCATGCCTGTCCCCCTTAGGTCAGCTGTAAAGGTAAACTCCTGCCAAGTGTTCCCAGGAAGTCTGGAGTGGCCTACGACTGCCCCGGGTTTGTATGGGGGCTGAAGGCAGAATTTCCACAGCAGATCCTGCTATCCAGGCATGTCTGTGGCCCAGGCTTGGGCTCTTGTCCCTACTCAGCCATCAGCCTGAGCTCAACTGCCTCATCTGTATGATGAGTTAATTACTGCTGCCTCTCAGAAGGAATTGTTGCTGGTCCCAGGAACCCTCATGAGAGAATCTTCCCAGGGAAGAGATAATGTTCCAACATCTCCCTCAACTCCAGGAAGTTTCTGAAGCCCAAAATGGGCAGAGGACCAAATTTTTTCTGGAGTTTTCAGGGACAGCTGCCCTATTGCCTAGTCCAAGCCCCAAAGCACATCTTTCTGGAAGATGTGGTAAGGTGGAGACATCAGCATCCACCCAGAGGGCTCATAGAGTCCTGCATCACCCTGAAGGACACTCAATGGCTCATCCTTCCATGAGAAGGGGTTCCTGTCACTCCTGGCCACACCAGACATACAGACCAGCTTCTCTGTCTTTGCCATTTCAACTCCAGGCTGACCCCTCCTGCACCTCCTGTCTGAGTCCCCAAAAGTACCTCAGAGTCTAGTTCTGGCACTGTTCCTTGAGTGTCCTCAGACCCCTGGCACTGTTGAGTCCTGACCATCCTGGAAGGCTCCGAAGGTGGTTAACTCCGACCATGGCTGGACTCTGCATCCATTCATCCAAGCTTTCAGGAGAGTCTGCAGCATTGCAAAGCTCACAGGTCCCTTGCACTTTGAGAGCTCATGTCTGTGGTCCTATAGGATATGGAACAGGGATGGCAAGGCCCAGACTCACAGGCACAGTATTAAAGGTGCTCACCAAGATATGCATGGAGAATGCACAGCTATGAGGAGGTAGTCCTGAAATGAGAGTCAGGCAAGTTAAGGGAAGCTGGGGACTTGTTGGGGTATAGAATGGGACAGGAAGTGAATAAGGAGTCTTTAGTGCTGAAGTCTGGCTCAGGCAGCAGGGGGGACATCTGGGTCATCTGCTGCAGTAGGGGAGAGCCAAGGTAATAGAGAGATTTTAGAGTCATGCATAATGGACTGGATGTGACAAATTTGAAAAGCCAGGAGATCTCCAGGAAGATGCAATCAGTTGTCACATTGTGTCCAGAGGCCCAGTCCCAGACACTGGGGAGTCATTGGTGAAGGCAGGGTTCCTAGCACCAGAGGAGCTGGGTGGATCGAGAGGGCCATGGGTAGTACTAGGCATGCCAGCTTTTAAGGATGGGCCAAGGGCACTGAGACCTCCTTATTTGCTTCATTCCTTATTCTTGGGGTTCCTCACTGTTTCCCCAAGATGTGGCAACTACACCAAGCCCACTCAGGCAGACAAATTCTGTTTGCGCACACTCCGCAGGACCACTAGGCATGCCCACCATGATAACCTCCCCTAACGGTGCCCCCTACTTGCCTGGGGTACTCCCTCCAGTGCTGGGAATGCATCCCCAGCCTGAATCTCTGCCTGGAGCCTTAACCCCAGTTGGGAGGGTCATCAGGCACACAAAGGAGACACTGCCATTATCTGCCTCCTTGTAAAGAGCCAGTGGGGGGCTGCATGAAAAAAATTAGAAGGAGGAGAATTGAGACTCGAAGACTCTATAACTTTTGGAAGTTCAGAGGGGATCTAGGCCAAGGTGCTGGGGAAGCCACAGACCCCTGCTTAGCTCTGGCACCCACCTGTCTCTGAACTAGTGGGCCAAAATCAAAGTGGCAGATACAGCTTTCTGTTCTCAGCAGGATGCAGGGTTCGGGAATGAGCTTCCTCCAGGACTTCCTGGATTTCCACAAGCTCCCTCAAGACTTTCCCTGGGGCCCTGTTTGGGTGGGCATGTCTCTTGCTTCTGGGTTTTTCAGGTCCCAGAGACCCCTGATCTTGAGCCTCTGCTCCCTGTTGTGCAGCAGTGGCTCTGGACACACACACTCCATGCTCCTCCCAGCACCTCCTGCGACCCCACAGCCCCTCACAGGAGTGAGGACCTCCTACATCTCTCAGGCTGAAGGGCCAGCCAGAGTAGAGATTCGGGTGACTGTAAATCCGGAGGAGCCCTCCTCTCAGCCCCAGGAACAACACAAATACTTCCCTCTAAAAACACACTCATTCCCGTGCCCTCAGGCCACATTCCAAAAAGGGTGGTGCCAAGTTGCCTGTGCAGCTTCCAAGTTGCTGTGTAGCAGCTCCCCATTTCTGACTGCAAGACCGCTTTCTTAATTCAGAGCCCCAGCTGACTCAATTCCTCAAAGGGATGAAGAATTTTGCAAGCAGTCAGAGAGATGTCCTAGAGATTTGCACATGATGATGATTCCCAAATACTGCCACACGGAGAAATGTTTTCTGTTTGGATGCTGACTGGAGGCCTCTCCTTCAGCCTCAGTCTCCCTGTCTATCAAAAATACGAGTAGTAAGCCGGACGCGGTGGCGCAAGTCTGTAATCCCAGTACTTAGGGAGGCTGAGACAGGAGAATCGCGAGTTCAAAGCCAGCCTCAGCAATGGTGAGGCGCTAAGCAACTCAGTGAGACCCTGTCTCTACATAAAAACACAAAATAGGGCTGGGGATGAGGCTCAGTGGTTGAGTGCCCCTGAGTTCAATCTCTAGTACCAAAAAAAAAAAAAAAAAAAAAAAAAAAAAAAAATACGAGTAGTAGAGGGATGCAGTGGTGCACACCTGTAATCCCAGCGGTTTGGGGAGATGAGACAGAAAGATTGCAAGTTCAAGGCCAGCCTCAGCAAGATAGCAAGACCCTAAGCAACTTAGTGAAACCCTGTCTCAAAATGAAAAATAAAAAGGGCTGGAGGGATATGGCTGAGTGGTTAAGCACCCCTGGGTTCAATGCCTGGTACCAAAAAAAAAAGAGAGAGAGAGAGAGAGGAGTCTGCACCAGTCTCCAGAGCCTTCAGTGCCCTGGATTTGGGGGCAAGGGTACATGTAGTCTTCCCCAATGGGAGTTGTCCTGTGCAGCCCCTTCCCTAGGGTCCTAACACCTCTTCACACTCTCCACACAGCATGGAGCAGCAAATGCCAGAGTGCTGAGCTCAACTAGCTGCGAAGTAACTGAGCCACACCCATTTTCCTGGAAAGAGCCAACAAGAAATACCAGGACAAGCAACTGTCCTCCCTAGTCCAGCACCCTGTACTGGCTGGGAGGAGGTGGTCCCAAGCTGCCAGGGGCCCAGGGCTATGCTTTGTAAGAACAAGCAGCCCTTGAGCCTGGCCCTTAGCCTGGGGAGAGCAGGGGCATCACATTTAGCAGATCCTCACTGTCTGGGATGGACCTAGCCCAGGTGTTTCACCAGCCCTCCCTGATTCAAGGCACACAGCCCCTCTGAAGGGCAATAGTAGGAGCTGGAGGAGCCCATAATTACAAGGGAACATGGGGTCAGCTGTGAATTCCTAGTCTATTTCTCTCAGAAGCTCTATGAAGAATGGGGGTGGGAGGATTCTGATAGAGACAGAGAGGGTCAGAACTGGATCTAAGTTCTGGTCGTGTAGGGCAGGGTGCTACTGGATAGGAAGAAGGGACAGACAGCTAGGCGCAGCGGCGCACACCAGTAATCCTAGCAGCACAGGAGGCTGAGGCAGGAAGATCATGAGTTCAAAGCCAGCCTCAACAACTTAGCGAGACTCTGTCTCTAAAAATACAAAAAAGGGCTGGGAATGTGGCTCGGTGGTTAAGCACTCCTGGATTCGGTTCAAGATCCGGTAGCAAAAAAAAGGGACAGACAGACATGTAGAGATTTTTGGTGGGAAATGTGGTGATTGGGTGGTACATGGAGGATGGAGATGGAATACCAATGTCACAATCTGAGGGCTGGAACCAGGAGGCTGTCAAGCCAGAAGTTACCACTGGGGGCCTGAGTCAAGGCAAGGGGCGACCCCTGGAGGGCCCTGGATGAAATTAAAGATTTCGTGTGCCCCAGTGGGCACTGGCTGAAGCACTCTTGCTTAAGAATTCAGAGGCTCTGAAATCACATGCCTTTCATTTGTCTGTGCCTCAGTTTCTCCATCTGTACAATGGGGGTAGCCATGGATTTTGTCATGTCATTGTAGGGATTCTTTGAGTCCCTTGTAGATGCAACAGGGCTGAAGCCACATTGCCTGATCCATCCACCTCCATGAGCCTGACTTGAAGTTTTCAAGGGGAAAATTGAACACCCACTCACCCTGCCCCACAACCCAGTCCACATCACCTTCACCTTCTCTCTCTCTCTCTCTTCCACCATGTGTCCCCCTTGGCCTCCTGGGCTTAGGGATCCAACTCTGCTGTGTCAGCCCCTTTCCTCAGCACTCCTCTGCCTCTAACCTGGCTCCTTCCTGGTGGTGCCAAACACATAGTGTCTGCCAAGGTCCCATGCTAACCATCTCTCTCCCTATGTCCACCACTCCTCAGGCCATAGTCATCCAGTCTTGCCATCTCCACGGTGGCGGGGCTGGCTTCGCTGGCTTGGGATCAGAGGAGGAGGAATGGAGAGAAAGGACCAGCTGAGACCCAAAGGAGTCTGGAGCCCAGGTGGCTGGGCTCTAGGAACAAAAGGAGTGACCAGGGGTCCAGCCTCTGCCTTGGCTACCTTGCACCCTACGACATAGGAGGCTCCACTGTCTGGACTATCCTCTACCTCCATTAAACCTTCAGGCCCTCTGTTAAACCTTCAGCCCAACTCCTTCCTGCACCTCTCCCTCCCTGCCTGATGGACTTGGTTCCTCCCTCAAACCTCCCGGGCATCACCCAGGTGGGAAGCACCTCTAATGAGATCCATAGTCATTCATCCATCTGTTACAGTGTGTAGTAACCCGTATCGTACTGTACCAGGCAAACTGGACACAGTCCGGAGGAACCCAAAGGCCTGAACCATATTGCTAACTCCTAACCCAGCATGGGGAAGCCACACAGGCTCCTCAAGTTCCAATTCAGATCAAGGGTCAAGGCCAGGGTGGGAGAAGCAAAGTCCATTTGGGAGCAGGAAGCTTTGCATCATGAAGTGGGGTTGGCCAGGCTCCTGAGTTCTACTTTGCTTAGGCATTTGCCTTTCTGGGAATTTTCTCTTGGCTGTATTCTTCTGCATTTCCAAAATTTTTAATAAAGAGCAGATATGTTCTCCTGTCTTGCCATCCCAATGAAGAGCTATATTTTAGTGGGGCGGGATGGCACATGCCTATAAATCCCAGTGGCTCAGGAGGCTGAGGCAGGAGGATCTCAAGTTCAAAGCCAGCCTCAACAACTCGGTGAGGCCCTAAGCAACTGAACAAGACCCTGTCTCAAAAAACAAAATGAAACAAAACAAAAAACAACTGGCTGGGGATGGGGCTCAGTGGATAAGCACCACTGGGTTCAATCCTTACCCACCCCCAAGAAAAATAAAACCACTGTATTTTTTTAAGTTAAAATGAAAAATAAAATCTCTGGTTGACTAATATAATCTGCTTTCCTGAGGAAGCACCTTGGATGAGGGAGGGTGGGCACACTGGCTCTGCAGGGGCCAACTTGGGGTGTATGATGGGGCATTGCTGCCCCCTGCTGCAAATTAGACTTATAGGCCTGGCACAATGCAGAGAAGCCAGGTAGAAGTGACAGCCTTGGGCTTGCAATATGTAAGCAGCCTTGGGCTTCCCACTGGGTTAGGGAATGATCAGCCCCTTCCCTGCAGGTGGCCAAGCGTGACCCAGTGTCAGTCCATTTGGGCCACTGTAACAAATTACTACAAACGAGTGACTCATAAACAAAAGCAAAATCCTTTCTCACAGTTCTGGAGGCTGAGAACCCCAACTGGTAGATATGGTTGGTAGTGTGTCCCCACTTCTTGGTTCATGGACAGCCATTTCACTGTATCCTTACATGGTGGAAGGTTCAAGGGATCTTTCTGAGATCATCTTTATAAGGATACTGATCTCATTCCTGAATTCTCCCTTTCATGACCTGATCACTTCCCCAAAATCCTGCTTCCAAATACTGTCACACTGGAGATTAGGTATCAATATAAGAATATGTGTGGGGACATAAACATTCAATCTGAGTCTATATCATGCAGAAATTCCTCCAACCTGACCAAGGACTGACCACCACTTGGTTCCAGATTCACTATAAAGCTGTGTGTGAACTGGCTGTGCTGGTCCCAGGCAGGGTCTGGAGTTTGAGTGGTGAGGCCAGTGGTCACTCCAGACTTCAACCTGGCTCCAGGCTGCCGGCTGGACTACTCCAGAAGAGGGAAAAGTATGAACATCTAAAACATCTAAAAAGGCCCACTCCTGTCTCAAGTATGACATCTCCACCAGCTACTCCTGCTCCTGCCATGGGTCCTGTCCATCTGACCTCCCTCCTCACCACCTGCTCATCTTCCTGCACCAGGTCTATGTCTGACCCCACCACTAACCCCACCTACTGCAGGCATTCCTCACTAACGCAGAGCTTGCCCTACTACACCCAGTGCTCAGCCTAGGTCTGGGGAGGGAAGAGAGAGAGACTGAGGGAGAGTTGTAGGCTTCTTATCTCCATGTCTTCTTTCTGCTCCATGAATGCTCTCAGCTCATTTTTGGTCTCTGGTTGTTATTCCCTCTGTCCAGAGCTCTTTTCCCTAGATTGTCACATTGCAAGCACTTTCTTGTCACTCAGGTCTCAACCTGAGAGAGGCTTCCCAAACCACCCCATGTAAAGCAACCTCCCAGACCACCCCGCCTCATCTGTCTGGTTCACTGCCATATCCCCGGCAGCCAATACAGGGTCTGCCACTTAGGTGCTCAGCCAATCATAGTGACTATGAACTACAAGTGTCATGCAGCCTGGGGTGAGAATAGTGTGGCTCCAGGACCAAGGGCCAGGAGCTTCAGGAAAGTGGGGAGGGGACAACCAGGGAAGAACAAGGAGAAGAGTGCAGGCTTCCTGCCTGCACCTCAAATGTGGGAGGCTCCAATGGCTGATAAAAATTTAGCAGACTCCCAGGGAATAGAGTCTGCTTTGAAGGTTTTGCCAATTTCCATGGTGTAAATACTCTCACCATGGTCAATTTCAAGCTATAGATAATTTAATAAGTGCCTGGCAATTTTTAAAAAAAAGATTTAATGATTGATTATTTGAGATGGCCGAGCCTCTCACCAGAGAGCAAAATGATGTCCCAACCTCCCCCATTCAAGACAGTCTGAGCCACCTCAGGGCCACATGATTGTTCTGTTGAGTCCCAGCTTACACAAGACAAGCAGGGACTCATGGGAACATGGGGACAGGACACGGACACTGTTTTTTGGTACCAGGGATTGAACTCAGGGGTGCTCGACCACTGAGCCACATTCACAGCCCTATTTTGTGTTTTATTTAGAGACAGGGTCCCACTGAGTTGCTTAGCACCTTGCTGTTGCTGAGGCTGGATTAAAACTAGCGATTCTACTGCCTCAGCCTCCCAAAGTGCTAGGATTACAGGCGTGCGCCACCCTGCCGGGCTCAGACGCTGCTTCACCAAGATGAAGCTAGGACTAGCCACCTGGTGCAGAAGGGAGGGCCTTTGAGTGGGGATGTGAGAGGGTGGGCAGGTGGATTGGGAAACCCAGTCTGGATCCAAACAATGCATCTCTGAGACCAGTTTGCCCTCCTGGGCTAGGATGCACTCTAGGCTTAGTAGTATACCTCCCCCTAGTGGTCGAAACTACAGCAGCATCTCCAACTCCCTGGGTCAAGTCCAACAAAATGATCCCTTGAGCTCCCACAAGGTCTTCAGTGGGCCAGGATAGGAAGAGGTTAGGCAGGGATAGAAGAAAGTTAATTTATTTGGGAACATAAAGATTTTAAGGAGGTTGAATATAGAGGAATACATTTTTGAGCTAGTAGTAGATAAATCTACCTTTTATACTATTCAAGCAATGGGACTGTTTCTTATTTATAACCTCAAGTGAGGAATGGATCAAGGTGGAAAAGAGAAAGAAAAGGGGAACAGGACCCTGACATGACTTCCACGTCTATTGCTCCCCAGGACCCCTCCCCTACTCCCATTGGAGCAGGCATACTGGGTGGGGAAGCCAAAAGGAAGGCACACAGGTGGCAGACCGAACCACACTCAATGATGTCGCAACTGCCACCATTCAAGACCGTATGAGCCACCTCAGGGCCACATGATTGTCTTGTTGAGTCCCAGCTTACACTCCACTTTCAGGAAAGAGCCCCATCATGGGTCAGTGTGTACAATTCAGAGGTAGGCAACATGGGAGCTGGTCTCTTCCATGCCAGTGTAAGAGCCTGCTAGGCTAAAGGAAAAGTGGGTGAAAGTTTAAAGGTATGAAGACAGGTGTGTGGTACATCTAGGAAGGCACGGAGTGACTGTTGGTTGGAGCATGTAGGAAGTTGACAGCTGTGGAGAAATAAAAGCCATAAGTAAAGGTAAGCCCCACGTGCTATCCTAAGGATATGGACATAGACAAGGTCTGGAAGACCCCAGGATCGAGGAACTAAGTGTCAGACCAACATTGTCAGGTTTGCATTTTCTAAAACTCAGTCTGGCTCCCCAGTTGATCACAGATTGTCAAGGTGTGCGTTCCAGGGATGGTCTGGAGCAGAAGCCTGTAGGGGTCTGCTAAATCAGACGAGAGAGGCTGGGGATTCCAGGCCTGGAGAGTCTTTAAGGAGCGGAAGTGGGGAATCTGAGTGGTCTGAATCTCCAAAGCCGTGGGCATTGTGAAGGCTTAGGGAATGTTTAGGGCTGGACTTGCAGTTTTTTGAATGACCATTAGAGGGAGCCATTCCATGGACTCCGGAGGAGCGGCTCCTGAATCAAGCAGATCCTCCTTGCACTTGCTGTGTGAACTTGGGCAAGTTGCTCCGCCGCCCTGAACTTTAGGGTTCCCATAAAGCAAAGCACACTCTCTGGTAGGGTGAGGAATAAGTTGGCACAGGAAAAATGCTTAGAACTGTGCCTGGTACATGTTGAGAGCTCTGTGTCATTCATGATTGCTAGGGTTATCACCTACCAGGCATGGGGATGATGGGAGGGTGAACTTACTGGACAGCATCCACACTGCAGCCTAGAGCACCGAAAAGCCATGGTACACACATCCCATATAGAATGAAAGCTACGACCAAAGTTAAATTGAGACACTGGCAACAAAGTTCAGGGAATCTGGTTTATTTTCACACATGCCTAGAAACCTGTTTAAAACTTGAGGTACAAATATGTTCCCAGGCCTCCTGGAGTTCAGTTTTCTTTCAAAAGGAGCAAGACATGGCTCCTCTGTCAAAATAAACACACTTCACATTACAGAAGATAATAAATAAATAAATACATACATAAATAAATAGACTTGTTGGGATAAAAATGAGAACATAATTGCTGTGCATTCCAGAAATTAGATGATTAGCAATTTATCTGATGCTACAGGAGAAAATGTAATCTTTCCGGTGCTGGATGGTGTGAAAGATATCCAGAATCTTCAGATGCTCTACTGTTTTCCATATCCCAAGGTCCCATGCTGAGAAGACCCAGGGACAGAGGCAGATGTCAGATGGGGGACTCTGGGGTTCAGTGCTAAATCCAGCTCTCCAATGGTGCTCAGATAGTACTGAAGTGTCCTCCGGAAGTCATCCCAGTCATTACTTTTGATAAGGATGGGCTTTCTCTGTGAAG
This sequence comes from Geosciurus inauris, assembly GCA_004024805.1. Lineage (NCBI taxonomy): Eukaryota > Metazoa > Chordata > Mammalia > Rodentia > Sciuridae > Geosciurus > Geosciurus inauris. The sequence goes on from PVHX01000512.1 coordinate 94,541, forward strand.
AAGTCAAGAAGATGGAATTAGAGGAGTCTGGGTGGTAAAGGGGATGGCAGGCTGAGTGTCACCACCTGCAGGGGCATCTGTAGGGACAGCTTACCCTGGATGTGACTGTGGGCTCAACCTTGGGCCGGCATTGCAGAAGAAACTGGAAGAGACCAAAACAGACAGTCAGAGACTGCTCGCCCCCCAAAAGGAGTAGGCTCTGACACTCTCCTTCCCAGAGGTTGGACAGGTCAAAGCAGGGATCTCAAAAACCTTGTACAGATTCACATACCTCAAGACTACGCTTGATTTTCTCTTTGCCCGTCAAATTCTGAGCGGCTCTCAAGAATGCACCCAGGGTTAGCCTCCAAGAGGCATTCTAATGGAACAAAGAATATATGTAAGGGCTGGAGAGTTGGGACATGTCCTTCCTATGACCAGGCTGCACAATATTCTTTTTTTTTTTTTTTTTTTTTTGGTACCAGGGATTGAACTCAGGGGCACTCGACCCCTGAGCCACATCCCCAGCCCTATTTTGTGTTTTATGTAGAGACAGGGTCTCACTGAGTTGCTTAACAGCCTCGCCATTGCTGAGGCTGGCTTTGAACCCGCGATTCTCCTGTCTCAGCCTCCCTAAGTGCTGGGATTACAGGCTTGAGCCACCGCGCCCGGCTCAGGCTGCACAATATTCTGAGCCTACTGTCAGGGGCATCCTTGGACAATGTCCTCCTGGTCCCCTCCTTGCCCCAGGTGGAGCCCTGAGCTGCCCCCAAAAGCACAGTCTTTGAAACAAATGCATACCCCAGGCAAGGCCTGCTTCCCCCAAGCACCAACCTCTGGTGCCTTGGGAGCTGCATAAAGGGCCTGGGTGGATCTTTCTACACTTGGGGTGGGCAGGACGGCAGGGGTGGGGGGACTCCCAATAGAAGCTCTAGAAAATGCAGAGGATTGACCAGAGAAGTATTTGTGCCTAAGAAGCCAGCTATCGACCAAATTAAGGGCTCCTAGAAATCACCAAGAAACCATAAGGACCGTAGCATGGAGATGGGTGAACTGCAAGCACTTCTAAGAGGGGAAATATAAAAGGCCAGTAAACTTGGGAATGACCTCAAGTTCATGTTCAAACCAAACTATACCAAACAAACAAAGGTGAGACATAACCATTGCAGCTGACTAAAACTATGAAATGGCTGTAAATGATAATGCCTGGGGCTGGTGAGAGTAGAAAACACAAACTCCATTTTTTACGGGAAAGGAAGGAAGCAGGTGCATGAACAGAGGAAATTCTAGTCTGCCACGCTGGTGGCTGCCCCACTGAAAACTGAGCTTAAGACGTTGGTATTGTTCAGCTAGAGCTGCCTTGTCATTTTCTAATTAAAAAAAAAAAAAGTTCATGGCTGGGGCCATGTAGTAAACACCTGCTAGGTGGTATTTGCTGGTCTGGGAACATTAAGCACATTGCGTTTTTGATTCTTACAACCACCCCACCAAGATAGGTTCTACTCTACAGATGAAAAAACTGATGCTGAGCCAGGTAGAGTGATGGGCTGAGGTCACCCAGAGAAGGAGTAGATTGGGATCTAGTGTGCCCAAGTGCAGGGCTGAACTCTTACCCTCAAGATGCATTGGTACTCACTGTCGATGGAGTCCTGTGGGGACAGAAGGACAGACAGCTATGAGGCCTGTTGGCCTGAGCTACCCACTAGAGCCAACCTGCCCCAGACCAACCCTATCCCAGCTACTCACTAAAGACAAAGGCGAAGGCTCCTCTAGTTGCTTTCTAATTTCCTGGACTATCGCATTGCAAGTCGACGCATTGATGTTCACCATGTTCAAGGGCTGTCCGTTGTCAGCTGGGAGCCTGGAGCAGAACAGGAACAGGAGCAGGAGCAGGGTAGAGAGACTGCTCATGTTTGGGCTGGCAAGATGCATTCTGTCTTGTCCTGGTCCTTCGTGGGGTTCTGAGGAGTCCACAGCAGCCTCCTGTCTTATATGCACAGCACCAGCGTGACCACAACCCCAGGCAAGGGAGGTGCAGGGGGACGGGCATCGGAAGGATCTTTATCTGACATGGAACCTCCATAGAAAACCACAGACTTATTCATCACTTTCTAGTACTCAAGATCAGCAAAATGGGAAAACAGATTACATACAGGGTATCTCCTCCTGTTATTGAGGAGATTAGAGATACGTACAGTAGAGCCAGCTTAGAAGACCCTCTGACAGGTGGGAACAACCTGACTACGAGCTCACCAGGCCTCTTGTCCAGTGGGGCCTGATCTTGCCATCTCCTGAACAGGTCCGACCCTCACTACCCACTCTGCCTGGCACTGCATTGTCCTTTTGGGTGGCCAGGTGAAGGCTCACTGGAAAGAAGAGTTTATCTGGGGTCTGTCACATGGTAAACTTGACACCCTCCCAATGTTGAGTTACTAGTGTTCAAGCCCCCGGTGATTTACCCTGTGGACTCTAGGCAGCTTTTGTTTGACACTTGTTTTTCCTGTGGGTGGCAGATGGAGCTCAGGCACTGGGAGCCCATTTCATTCTCCTTTTGGTCTGATAGCAGCACAGCCTGGCCGTGCCTGCATTGTAGAGGCTTAGCTCCTGATGGAGGCTTGGATGCAGGCTCTGAGATGTCCCTTTGGTAGCACAGAGAGCTGGATTTGGAGACCTGAGAACAGTGATGGCCCTTGGGGACAATTATACCAGAAATTGGGAAAAAAGAGGCTGGCCTGAGAAGTTTAGGAGGAAGAATCGGTAAGGTCTCAGGTATAAGGGCCAAAAAAAGAGAGGAGAGAGGAAAACAACTCCCTGGTTTCAGACTGGGCCTAGGATGCTTGGGTAGAGACTGAAGGTGGAGTTGCCTTGCTGGGGTCTGAGTCCCAGTCTGTGCTGGAACATGGATTCAGTGGATGCATAAGAAGGGGAATGAGGTGGGGGGAGTGTTGAAGAATAGGAGAGAACAGGGACAGACCATGGGAAAGTCCACAGAGAACCTGAGAAGCCACAGCCAGAGAGGAAGGGAGAAAACCAGGAGGGTAATGGCCCCGGGGACAGTCCCTGAAAGAAGAGGTGGTCCCCCTGTCCATGGGGCATAATGGGCAGGCCCTGGCACAGGCTTGGAATGTGGTTTTTGTAAAGGTGTAAGTGTGATGGGGCATGGCCAGCTTAGCTGGGAGTCAGACCCTGCACCAAGAAGCATCCTGGCATCTGAACCCAGAGCATCTTCCAAACCTAGGGGGAGTCTCACAGAGCAATACACAGGAGTCTTAGGACCAGCTTAGGTGTCCAGGAGACATGATCCATTCAAAAAACTTTTGTTAAGTACTTGCTTATATGTAGGCACCAAGAGGAAAGCAGATATGGTTCCCCCACCCATCCCCTGTAGAGCTCAGTCTTGAGGGAAAGGCTGAGTTAAAACCTTGTTCAGTCCTGCAGTCCTGCAGCACCAGCACCACCCAGAAGCTCGCTAGAAGTACTGATCCTCTGATTGTGCCCCCAATTTTCTGAATCAGAAACATCATTTTGACGAGATCCTCAAATGATTCACATAACATCTGAGCAGCTCTGATTTAAAGTACATCAGCAACCTTACTTTGAACAGGGTCTCCTGCCCTCCCCACAGGGAATGGGGCTTATTTCTTGAATGCTCCACTGGGGCTTGGTGTTACCTTCTATATAAAAGTTTTGAGGACTTGTTGACAATACGATTTCTTTCTTTCTTTTTTTTCTCTTATAGAGAATTTTTAAAAAATATATATATTTATTTGGGGATTTTTTTTTTTTTTTGGTACTAGGGATTGAACCCACAGGCACTTTACCACTGAGCCACATTCCAAGCCCTTTTTATTTTTTTGTTTTGAGACAGAGTCTTAGGGCCTCACTAATTCTGATGCTAGCCTCTAACTTGTCACCCTTCTACCTCAGCCTTTCCAGTCACTGCGATCACAGGTGTCCATGCCACACCCAGCCTAAGGGGGCTTTTGGAGGGAATTTTAAAACTCAATAAATTTTAAGCTATGGAGACTAAACATTCCTACATATTTCTTTTCTTTAAAACCTCTGATTTTCCTAGGCATGCCTGTGATCCCAACTACTCAGGAGGCTGAGGCAAGAGGATGGCAAGTTAGTGAGACTTTGTCTCAAAATTTTAAAAAAGGGCTGAAGTTCAATTCCCATAATAATAATAATAATAATAATATAATTAATACAATTATAATCAATATAATTATTATACATAATATACATTATAATTTTAATAATTCTAATTATAATAATTAGAATTAATATAATATAAATTATGTTAATAATAAATTTAATATATAATAACATAATTAGTATTGATATGATATTAATATGCTATTATATGAATGACATATTATATGAATATATGAATATAATATTAACATATGTTGATAATATAATTAATATTTTATATAATATAATATAATTATATCATTCATAATTATTATTAATTATATAATATATTAACAAATCATATTATATACTACTATGATTAATATTCATATAATTATATATCATAATTATGTTATGATTATAATATTGATGAAATTTTATTATTATAATAAAGTAAAAATAAATCAATAAAACTTCAGATTTCATGTTGTATCATAACAGCAAAAAATCCTAAGTAGTACTATTAGAAATGTTGGTATTTCTCTCCTTTTCTCTCTGTTGTTGTTTTTTGTTTGTTTGTGTTTTATAGTGCCAGGGATCAAACCTAGGGTCTTGCACATGCTAGGCAAGTGCTCTACCTCCAGGTATATCCCCAGCCCTGTCCTTTGTTTTACAAATATGTACAAAGTTTATTGAAGGAGAAAGGGTGAGGTCTCATAGTGGGGACATTGGAAGACTCATGGGGTTTCCATTTGTGTTGAGTTGGGTTGAAGGGTATGATGAGGTGTGGATGTGGGGAAGCTCAGCATAGCCTGAGAAAGCTGGGAAGGATCAAGACAGAAGATGACCAGTGAGGGACGAGGGGGTCCTGTGGACCAGAGGTAGTGGAAGGCTGGCCTAGGTTGATTCTGGTGGAGATGGAGAGAACTGGATGGATGTAATGGCTTCACAGCCAGCTTCTCTTGAGCTTTTACAAAGTGCCAGGAGTGATGTTCTTTCATGATTTAACTCATTTGTTCAATCCTCAAAATTGGCCTATGAGGTTGGTTTTAAAATCATTCCCATTTTTCAAGTGGCAAAACTAGGGTTCAGAGAGGCTGAGTTTGTGGAGCTGGGAGGTGACATCACCAGGATTGAATGTCAACAGGTCTGACCCCCAGAGGCTCAGTTCCCCTCAACAATACTGGAAAGGGGTAGACTTAGGGGGTGATGAACCCTGACAGAAGAAGACAGTAAAGAGATGTGGCTACTAGGATTATTGACAAGGAGGTCCCTGGGGCCTCTGTGGGAGGAGTCAGTGTGTAGGGGGGACAGGAGTCAGTGACATTGGGCTGAGCAGTGAGAGAGGATGAGAACCATGGTAGAATATTTTTCAAAGGGTCTTTTTTTTTTTCCTGAAGGGAAACGAGAGGAATCACAGGGTGAGAGGGTCTTTCCAGGTGGGGATGCTCAAGTATGTCTGCTAGAGACCAGCTGGGAGTGTGCAAGAGGGCCAGATGGTGGCTCAGAGACACAGGGTCTGCGCAGGGAGGGTCTCCATTATATATCCGCCAGATGAGAGGGGACTATGGCTTCCACAGTGCCTGTGAGATAAGAAGCAAGGTCAGACTCTGAGGGTTTAGGAAGGTGTGGTCAGGGTCAGATGGCTTTAGTCTGGGAGTGACCTTGAGGAGCTAACCACCCAAGGTCAGAGGTCAAGAATGTTGAGGGGACAAATGCTTCCAAAGGGCAAGAGAACAGAAGCCCCTGTGGGGCCATGGGAGGAAGCTGCCATGAGCATGGAGGGAGCGGAGGGCCAGAGGAGGTTGTGTGGCCCAGCCTCCCCTGCAGAAGCCTTTTGATTTGTTTTTATTGTGTTGTTTTTTCAGTACTAAGGATTGAACGCACCGGCACTCTGCCACTGAGCTACATCCCCAGCCCTTATTATTTTTTATTTTGAGACAGGATCTTGCTAATTTGCCCAGCAGGCCTTGAACTTGTGATCCTTCTACTTTAGTCTGGTTACAGGCCTGCATCACCATGCCCATCCCAGATAGAGGCCTTTTGAATGCAACCTAAATCCCGCCACTGGTCAAGGAACCAGGGAGGAATGCAGAAGTGTTCCAAACAGAAATTACAATTAAGAAAGGGCTGCCCAGCTGTTAGCACTAAGGACAACCGGGTACCTGCTACTTTGGTGCCTCCCTTTAGAATGAGGCTGAGCCTGGGTCTCCTGAGAGTCTCCTTTGAGGTTTGTGAGATTTTCATTTGCTTTGATTTTTTTTTTGGGGGGGGGGTAGGTACCAGGGATTGAACCTAGGGGCACTTAACCACTGAGCCACATCACATCCCCAGCTTTCTTTATATATATATATATATATATACATTTTTTTTTTTTTTTTTTTTTTTTTTTTTTTTTTTGGTATTGGGGATTGAACTCAAGGGTACTTGACTCCTGAGCCACATCCCCAGCCCTATTTTGTGATTTATGTAGAGACAGGGTCTCACTGAGTTGCTTAGCACCTCGCTGTTGCTGAGGCTGGCTTTCTTTATATTTTTTGAGATAGGGTCTTGGTAAGTTGCTCAGGGCCTTGCTAAGTTGCAGAGGCTGGCCTTGAACTTGCAATTCTCCTGATTATAGGCATGCACCACCACACTTGGCTGGTTTGCCTTGATTCTATAGGAGCCACTTTGGGTAAAATCACAGCAACCTACTTCCCTTCCTGTGGGGCACAGTCCTGCCTAAACCCCCAGGAGAGGTCTGGCCCCTTGTAAGACAGTAATTCCACTGAGGGTTTGCGTCAGCCGTGCCCAGGGAACCACCTCTGCAGGCTGGCTGATTGCTATCAGGAAGCGGAATGAGCCACACATGCCCACACCTGGGGCAACCATGAGGGAGGCCCTACTAGCAAGGACAGGACAGCCGTATTAGAATGCTGCCTGGGCCTGCAGGACAGAGGCCTTGGAAGTTTGGGGATCTCTGGGCCTTGGCTGACAGATTTCTTTGGGCCTGACTGGGTCCCTTCAGAGTCAGAAGTACGAGTCCTTGAAGCCCTATCCAACTAGAGGTCCATACTTGCTCCTTCTCGTCATCCACCCCCACAGGCCTAGTGGAATTTTCTGAGGTACCTGCTACTGGCAAGGACTCAGTCCTCAGTCACCATGAGAAGATCCCCTTGGTATCACATGTCAGATCGTGTCTGCCCATGACCTCAGTCATGCTTCCTCTGGAGGCTCTGATCACATCGCCTGGTTTTGTCACTACAGAAAGCAGCTCGGGGCTCCCGGCTGACTTAGCAGTGCCATCAGGTGTTTCAACCCCACCTGAGCAAAAAGCTCAGAAGAAGGCCTCCTGGATGGGCCTAAATGGAGAGGCCTGGGCTCCTGTCCCATCAGGCTTTCCCATCCTTCCCTGGGGCTTTAACCTGTACACCCTCGGGTTTCCATCCTGGGAAAATCTCCAGGGAACCCAATCTGTACTGAGTATACCCCTACCCCAGTACAGTCTAAGAGAAGACAGATGAGTTCACAGTTTAGAATGATATACCTTGTAGGGGGCAGGGTGGGGACAGCAGGGCTTCACCTCAGGCCAGTGGCACTCTTAGGTTCTTCCTCTTCCCTTTTAGGCAAATGGATTCCAGGAAGAGTGGATGATCCTGATGTATCCCCATGGAGCTCTGTTCCTGCCAGTCACTTCCATTGTGTCCCAGATATGGAGTAACCTAACCCAGACTGGACTATTAGTGAAGACAAGAAAAGGGACAACTCAGACCTAAAGGATAATCTGGAGCAGGACATGCCACAGAAGGGTGCTTCTAAGCAGAGTTGGGTTTGGGGCCACAGGTGCTCTGTTGACCCCAAGCCTGCTACCTACTGCTGCAGTATCTGGGTACCTGGAAGTAGCCACTGTCATTCCTATTGTTAGTAATATGCATATGGGCCTTCAGTGCCTGTCACTGTCTTGTTGCCCACCTCGAATACAAAGATTTGAAAGATGCAGGCCTGTTGTGTTTATCACATTTATTTCACACAAATCTAAGAGCCAGGGGAAGGACAGACACTCAGCTCTACATTCCCTATTCTCAAAGAACTTGCCCCTAAAAGCATGAGGTGACTATATTGAGGCTTAAATGCCCAAAATCCAGCATTCCAGGTTCTCAGGAAATGCTTTTCTAAGTAGGTGAGGCACACGGGTCATGGCTTATTAGCGGTGTGGAGGGTGTTGCCAAGCAAACTCTTGTCTGCCTCTCAGACAAAGAGAGGAGTGCTGGAGGCAGAGAGCCAGAGATGTCAGGGGATGGTAGGACCAGAACCTGGATGGGCCCAAGCACAGACAGGCTGGGATGAGTGAAGAGCTGCCCCCTCCCCTTGCCCACTCTGCTTGGTGGACAGCCAGTTCTTATCTTCCTTGGTGAGGTGAGGAGAAATTCTTTGCAGATGTCTTTTCAAGCTTTACTGATTGTGAGTTACAGAAAATGATGAGTAAATTGACGTGTTGTGAAGTAGATTCAATAGCAGGAAAGGGTATCAGTCCATCAGGACTTTCCCCCATCATCACGTATTTCCACCCGCCTCTACTGCTCCTATAAGAATACAGAGCCCATAGGGTTAGGGAAGGTCATGACCTTCCAGCCACATTGAGACCTTTCTGCCTCTCCTTCCTCCTCATCTTCCTTCCCCTCAGCTTCCAGATTCCCCTTCCTCAGGACGATACCTCATGCTTTAAATCATGGGGCACCTGAACAATACCTCTGTGAGTAGCTGGGCTGGCTGGGCATGGGACAGGATTGTCCAACCCCAGGCCAGCAGCACTCATGGCTTTTTGCTCTTCCCCTGAAGGACAATGGAATCCAAGAACAGTAGATAATCTTGATGGGGAGAGTTGAGCCCTCAGGGCCCACTGCCTCCCTGAAGGTCACTGCCATTGTGTCATTGGTCACTTGCTTGGGTTTAGGTGCATTGGAGTCAGGCATGCCACACCTATGCCCCAGGTAAGCTGCCAACGGGGCTGGGATGAACATTTTCCTAGACTGAGCATGGCAGCTGCCAGGCCCCTTCCACCTTGTCCACACCTGACCCAGGTTTCTGATGTTTTCAAAGAAAGGAGAGTGGCTATAGGTACTAGAAAAAGATGTTCATTTCTGGGGGAAGTTGAATATATTCCTGAAAAGCCTGGATCATTTCTTGAAGTCCTACCAACTCTCTCAGGCCTTTGTCCAGGCTTTTGAAGTCCCAGTGCCAAGCCCACTGGAGCCCACGCTTCCTCCTCAATATTCCAGGAGCAGCACCACTCTGTTTACAGACATCAGCTGTTGAACCTCTGGCTTCAGAACTGAGTAGCTCAAGTTTAGTTTCAGGGATATGGAGAATCTTATCTATTTGTGTAACATTTATTTATTATTCACCCTATTGTTAATATATTTATTTTAGTAATGAGTCTCTCATAGGAGCATCTGAACTCTTAGGGGGATTATGAGGTTACTTTGTTTGTATCTCAGATTGTAAAAGGGTTTCTTCTCCTCTGGGAAAGATACACCTTGTAAAGAGCCACTTTGCAGCCGGGCGTGGTGGCACAAGTCTGTAATCCCAGCACTTAGGGAAGTTGAGACAGGAGAATTGCGAGTTCAAAGCCAGCCTCAGCAACGGCGAGGCGCTAAGCAACTCAGTGAGACCCTGTCTCTACATAAAACACAAAATAGGGCTGGGAGTGTGGCTCAGTGGTCGAGTGCCCCTGAGTTCAATCCCCAGTACCAAAAAAAAAAGAGTCACTTTGTCCCCACTGTTGCATTTCCAGAAGATATCTCTGTTTAATTTAGATTTGGGTCATAAATTCCATGTTCTACAGTTAATTTTTTTCATGCTGTGGTGTTGATTTCTCTCCAGCCTCTGTCTTTTGGCATTTCCTGGTATTTTTCCTGTCCTGTCCCCTGCGTGGGCTCTCCTAGGCCCTATTCCTGGCTCGGTCATAACCCTCAGTCCCATGTCCCAGTGGTCCCTCTCCCCACTGCCTGCACCAGCCTCCTGGTGCTCCTCTGTTTTACGCTCTTCTCATTGTTCCTGTGGATACCCCCACAGTAGCCCAGACCCGACTTCCCACCACAGGTCCCAGGCCCTGCCTCTCACAGCTGTGCAGGTGGCCTTCCTAGATACCTCACTGCCCTTGGCCCTCCAGTGTCTTATGGTTGGTTCACTTGGGCCAGGCCCCAGAAGAAGCACAACCAAGTTTTCTTCCCATGAAAATTTCCACTGAGGGTTTATTTCCTTCTAGAGAATGATTGGTCCTTTGTATTTGGGGATCCTTGCTCCCCAAACTCCTTCACCCCTATTGAAGATTACAGTTCTCTCTCATCAATTTAACTTCTGAGAGCCATACTCTGGGGCCATACATCCAACTCCTGATGTATGACCTGAACTGTGCTCCCTTTTTTTAATGTTCAAAAACCTCTCCTTATACTCCATATAGAGTGACTTAAATGGACTAGATCACTTCCTAAAGTCCTACTACACTTTTTTTTTTTGATACTGGAGATTGAACTCAGGGGTACTCGACCACTGAGCCACATTCCCAGCCCTATTTTGTGTTTTATGTAGAGACAGGGTCTCACTGAGTTGCTTAGCACCTCACCATTGCTGAGGCTGGCTTTGAACCCGCGATTCTCCTGTCTCAGCCTCCCTAAGTGCTGGGATTACAGGCTTGTGCCACCGCGCCCAGCTCCTTCTGATCAATTCTCCCAGGCCTTTAAATTCCCAGAGCCAAGAACAACTTCAATGTGGCCTTCATCCTGGTTGGCTGTCAACTGGAGCCACCTGCTTGTTCTAAACTACCCCTTCAAGATTAGATGGCATTTTAACAGGATGCTGAGTAGGCCTTACCTATTGCCCTGGTGTAAAAGAAAAGCAGCATCCAATCCTGGGCCTCACTGAGCCAAGAAGACAGTAAGACAGAAGACTCTAAAACATTCCACCCTTTCACAGTTTAGTGGAGAAAGGACAAATGGTTTCTCACGGCCTCAGCAGCCACCTAGATATTAGAAGGACTTGAACTGCCAATGAGGAAGGCTACCTGCCAGGCCAGGGGACTCATGAGAAACAGGCTGTAGATGGCCACAGTGATGGCAGCAGAGTGGCTCAGAGGAGGTTGAGCAAGGGGTGTCCCTTAATGGGGAACTGTAAGATAGGGAGTTCCCTCCCTGTTTTTATGAGACATCCTGAAGGATTCGTACACATGCCCCATAGGACCTGCCTGCCACCAAGAGCCTCACAGCCGGACATGCCTGTCCCCCAGAGCAACAAGACATAAGAGGATGGCAATGATGCCTGCCACATAAGAGAACTGGGCCTCTTTCATCTCCATCCCCACCCCAACTACCAGGGAGAAAAGAGAGGAGCAGAGAAAGAGCAGACCATACCCTCTCCACCCCCATCATCTCAGCTCTGCATAGCAGAGCTGGCTTGTCCCAGAGAGGGGAGGAGTTGGGCGCAACACTGGAAAAGAGACTGGGACTCTAAGATGTGACAGATTTTCTCTTACACTGCAAGTGACTCCAGAGTTGGGAACCTATCCAAGAAGTTGGCCAAGGTCAGGGATGAGTACCGGGAAGTGTTATGGTTTGGATCTTAAACATCCCCCAAAGGATCTGGTGTTGAAGGCTTGGTCCCTCCCCAGAGGCGTTGTTGGGAGGTGGTGGAATCTTTGAGAGGCGGGGCCTTGTGAGGAAGACACGTCATAGGAAGTGTGTGCTAGAAGGGGATATTGGGACCCTGGGCTGTTCCTCTCTCTCTCTTTTACTTCCCAGCCGCCAGAAGGTGAGTGTCTTTGCTCCTCCATGTGCTCCCTGCCACAGGCCTAGAATGATGGGACCAAGTAACCATAGACTGAAACCTCTGAAACCGTGAGCTGAAATATATCTTTCCTCCTTTAAGTTGATTTTCTTAAGTGTTTTGTGACAGAAAGGTGACAAACAAGGGCAGGGACAAAGAGGCAGCAATGGGGGAGGAGGTCACGACAAAGGCATTGCACTTTGTGTCCCACCTGGCCCCAGGAGTTCCACAGCCCTGTGCAGGTGTAGAGCAACCCAAGGCCCTGTGTGTCACACCCGTGAAGGTGTCTTCACCCACAGCCAGTTATTGCCATGCATTTACCTTCCAATTCAGATACTCTGACTAACCCATTTTGTAGGAGACCTATCATGTGTGGATAAATTCCATTCCTGCTACAGCAGAAGACCCCTGAGACAGAGAAATGTTTGAAAAAATTTTCACCTGTCTCTGACTTACATGCGTCTTCCTCAAGGGCACTTCTTTTGGGAGCCCTTTAACTCCTGGACTGTCGCCCACCCCCTAGACTCCTCCTAAACTGTCACCCTCAGAGAAAGCCCTTCTCCCAGGCCTGCTCCCTCATCAGGAGCCAGCTCAAGAAGGTGCCAGGGGTTTCTGCCTCTGCAGAGCCTGTAGGTACTTCCTCAGGTGCGCAGGGAAGGCCCAGATTTATCTCAGGCCTGGAGATCTGGCTCAGACATTGTGAGTGGCAGAAGTGATACCTATCCCTTGCCCCTAAGTTTCCAGTCCATAAGGCAGGTCACTACAAGTTGCAACAGCCAGGGAAGTGTGAAAAGCAGGCTGATCAGAAATGCTAAGAGCTCTGAGTAGAAGTCAGAGAAAGGAGAGTCCACAGGATCATGGAAGTGCTGTCTGGTCCCAGAAAGCAACAGGGATTGGGTTATGTGTATTTGGGCATGAAGGACTGAGTGGCCCAGCGTCTGGGGGATACATACAGAACTCCAGACTGCACAGGATGGGTATCACCGTGCCCCCTTCTGAGAGTTCTGTTTTCTATAGACGTTGTACTTTCTGAGAGTGTCCACCTCTAGACACTATCTGGTCCATCTCTGGACACAATGCCTTGGGGCCCTCATTAGCCCTGCTCCCAACCCTGGGACCAGATGACTGTGACTCTGTTTTAGAAGAGCTCCAGGACTGGCTCACTCAGTCCCAGCTGAGAGCGCTCAGGAGAACACTGCCCATATAGTCAGTATGTGATGTTTTCCAAAAGGGCCTTGAGCTTTGCAGGTGAGGGTAGAAAGCCAGACCTTGAATCACAGGCCAAGCACAGGGATGCATCAGCCATGGATTAAAGTGTCTGTAATTAATCAACCAAGAACAGCACCTTTTCTTACTCACATGGAGCAATATACTTATACACTAGCAGAGACTATCTTTGTTTGGCTTGTTACCATCCTTATTTGCATAGCTCTATTTTCTGTCTGATTATGGAGATTAACTCTGCGCAATGTGTGCTTCCCCTGTAGGTACCCAGACACACAGAGGAGACATCCTTTTCTTTTTTTATTTACTTATTTTTTAAGTATTGGGGAATGAACTCAAGGGTGCTTTACCACTAAGCTATATCCCTAGCCCTTAGTTTTTATTTTTTATTTATTTAATTTATTTATTTGGTACCATGGATGGGACCCAGGGACTTAACCACTGATCCACATCTCCAGCTCTTTTTATTTTGCATACTGAGACAGGATCTTGCTAAGTTGCTGAGACTGGCTTTGAACTCATGATTCTCCTGCCTCAGCCTCCTGAGTTGCTGGGATTACAGGCATGGCCACTGTTCCCACCCCTTTTCAAAATGTTAATTGACAAATGATAATTGTACAGATTTATGGGGTATGGTGTCATATTTCAATACACGTGTAAAATTTATAATGATCAAATCAGGGTAATTATCATATCTATCACCTTGAATATTTATCATTTCTTTGTGTTGGGAACATTCAAAATCCTCTGTATTAGCTAAAAAAAATACCATTAATTGTCCCACCATAGTTATCCTACTGTGCTACAGAACATTGGAAGTTACCATTTCTATCAACAGACATCTCTGCTGCAGGCCCTGGGAGGGCCCAGAGATGTGAGAGGGACTGCCCACACACACATCCAAGACAAGAGGTACATGGAGCCGGGGGCTCGTGTTTCCAGTACAAAGGACCATTCTGAGCATTTTCCAAGCATTTCCTTATGCACTGGGTCTTACAGATTTGTAGTAGACTTTTTCACCTCTGAAAACTTCCAGACTTAACTACTTAGTCACAATTCTTGTTACTCCACTGAACCTGTCCATTATTCCATTGATGCCTGGGTGAGGTTTTAGCTGCAGTTAAGAGCCCCTGGCCTGGAATGACCATACTTTGTTTCTGCCCAGATGCCAGTGTCAACAGAACCATGAGGTCACTAACAGCAAGTGAGAAGTGAATCCAGAGTCCACAGATCTCTCTCTGGTCTTGGTAATTTTATTTGTCCTGGCTTCCCCAATGTTTGTCTTCCTATGAAGTCTTCTTACTATCTTAGCTCAAAACATCTAAACTATATTTAGACACCAGTGTTGATAGCTAGTGTCTTAGTCTGTTTGGGCTGCTATAACAAAATACCATAGACTGGATGGCTAATAAAGAGCAGAAATTTGGGGCTGGGATTGTAGCTCAGCGGTAGAGCACTTGCCTCGCATGCATGAGGGCCTGGGTTCGATCCTCAGCACCACATGCAAAGCAATAAAATAAAGACATTGTGTTCATCTGCAAATTAAAAAAAAAATCTTTAAAAAAAAAAAAAAGAGCAGAAATTTATTTCTCACAGTTCTAAAGGCTGGGAAGTCCAAAATCAAGGCACCAGTAAATTTGCAGTCTAGTGAGAGCCACTTCCTACTTCATAGATAGCCATGTTTTCTCTACAACAATGGAGTTCTTTAGGGTTTCTTTTCTAAGGGCACAATCCCATTCACAAGAACTCTGTTTTTATAACCTAATAATAATCTAAGAGCCCCACCTCCAAATACCATCATGTTGGGAATTAGATTTTAATATATGATTTTTGAGTGACACAAACATTCAGGCTGTAGCAGCAGAGCAGCATTATTCACAATAGACAAAAGTGGAGACCACCCACACTTCCATCAGCAGATGAAGAGATGGAAACGATGCACTGTATGTTGCAATGGGATATTTTTCAGCCTTCAAGGAAGGAAATTCTGACACTCGGTACAATAGGGATGTACCTTGAAGACTTTGGGCTAAGTGAAATAACTCACCAGAAAGGACAAATAGTGTATGCTTCCTTCTATATGAAATACCTAGAATGATCAAATTCACAGAGGTAGAAAATAGAAGAGTAGTTACCAGGTGCTGGAAGGAGGGGAAAATGAGAACTAAAGGCTTAAGGGGTACAGAGTTTCAGTTTGGGAAGATGAGAACTAAAAGCTTAAGGGGTACAGAGTTTCAGATGAGAACTAAAGGCTTAAGGGGTACAGAGTTTCAGTTTCTGGAGATGATGATAACCATAGCACAGCAATGTGAAGGTACTTATGACATTTAGCTGTACATTTAAAAAAGGTTAAAATGATGAGTTTTGTGTATTTGAATTCTCATTATCTATCTATCTATCCATCCATCCATCCATCCATCTCTGATGTTTTCTCAATAGAGTCTGAGATGCTTAGGTTTTCTATCACCTGAATCTCTCAGTGTAGAAGATAGGGCCCTCCAATGGCCAATCCCAGGGTTGTCTCCCCACTGAACCCTGGAACTTCCTCAGGCTGTGAGCCCTTGGCCTCTTGCCATTCTGATGAATTCCTCTTCATCTTGAGACTCAGTTCATGATCCCTCCTCTGAGTGGCCCTCTAGCCTTTCCCTACCCAGCCAGGAGGCAGTGCCTGCCCTCCTTGTGTGGACAGGGGACATAGTGTGGGAGCCCCACATAAGTAAGATTTAGGGGTTGGGGACATAGTGTGGGAGCCCCACATAAGTAGGATTTAGGGTTGGGGACATAGTGTGGGAGCCCCACATAAGTAGGATTTAGACACCAGGTAAGTACCAGGCTAAGGTGGCTCTAAGACTGGAAAGCTATTGTTCATTGTGATAGCTTTGCTATGAGTGCAGAGACTGGAGCAGCCCCTGTCTTGCCTTGAAATTTGTATTCTATATACTTGACATTTAGGAATGTCACTGAAGTAGACGTATACACATTTTAGCAAATAATTATAAGGCAATCACCCATTTAACAAACACTGAGGTCAGAAAAATAGAATGTTGCTAAAGATCCAGAATTCTCCTCACTCTCTATTATCATGGCTCTTTCCTGTTTAGCATCTTTTATGATGCTTACTTCTTTGGTTTTCTTTGTAGCTTTATTACCTACCTGTGCATTCCAAGATGGTCTGGCTTTGCCTGATTTTAAAGTTTGAATAGATGGTTGTTTCCAGTTTCTACTATAATGAATCTGTTAACATTCTGGTATACGTGTATATGAACATATTTACATATAACATCCCCCTACCCAAAAGTTTAAATCTTAATCCATAGGAATTATTGATTTATGATTTTACATTAAAAAGAGACTTACAGACTTGATTAAGTTAGGGGTTTTGAGATGGATAGTCCAGGATAATCTAGGTGGGCCCAGAGGAATCATGTGTCCTTACAAAAGGGAATTAGGAAGGTTAGATCCAGAGAAGAAAAGACATGAGCACACAAACAGATCTTGGGAAAAGGGAGGGAGGGAAAGGAAGACTTGGAAATGCTACAGGGCTACAGGCCAAGGAATGCAGGAGGTTTCTAGACTAAAGAAACATTCTTCCAAAAGGAATGCAGCCTTACCAATCATCTTGATTACTGGCTAATGTTAAACAATTTCACAAACTCCTATCAGCAGTATTTGAAAACTCCTCTGCTCTGCATCCTTGTCAACACGTAAAATTGTCTGAGATTTTAAAATGGTTTTTAGGCCAATTTGATAAACACAAATTATGTCTCACTGCCATTTAAATTTGACAGGTCCCGACTGCCAGTGAAGCTGAGAATCTTTTTGTACATTTATAAACTACTTGGATGCTTCTCTGTTGTTTTCAATCTTTTGCCCAGTCTCTGTGAAATTGTCTGCAATTTTCTTACTTGTTGGAGTTGCTATATTCTGGATATATCTTTTCCTGCTCTGTTTTCTTTTAACTCTTTTTTTGGGGGGGCGGAGGTACCAGGGATTGAACCCCAAGGGTGCTCTACCACTGAGCTACATCCCCAGACCTCTTTTTTTAATATTTTATTTAGAGACATGGTCTTGCTCAGTTGCTTAGATCCTCGCTAAATTGCTGAGCCTGGTTTTAAACTCAAAATTCTCCTGCTTCAGCCTCCCAAGCTGCTGAGATTATAGGTGTGCACCACTACACCTGGCTCAAATATTTATTATTTATGGATAGTGCTTTTGTATGTTGTTTAGGAATTTCTTTCCTACTTCAAGACAGTGAGATCTTCTATACTATCTAAAAGCTTTATGGTTTCACCTTTCATATTGATGTCTTTAATTGATCTGGGATTGTATGCAGTGGGCTCTGATTTAATTGTTTCCATGTTAATACTCATTTGTTCCAGCACTATTATTTGAAAAGGCAGCCTTTCCTTGCTGATTTGCATTATTGCCTTTACCACATTTCAAGGGTTCGTATGTGTGTGGGCGTGAGTCTTTTCTGGGCTCTATTCTGTTCCATTGCTCTGTTCTCTCCTTGAACTAATACCACATCATCTTAAATATTATAGTTCTCCCATCGTGTCTTTTTTTCCTCAAGAATGACTTGTATATTCTTTTTATTTTTTATTTTTTTGGTACCAGAGACTCAATGAACCCAAATGTGCTTAACCCCTGAGCCCCATTCCCAGTTTTTATTTTACAATAAAATAAAATAAGACAGGGTCTCACTAGGTTGCTTACAGCCTCATCAAGTTGCTGAGGCTGCCTTTGAACCTGTGATCCTTTTGCCTCAGTCTCCTGAGCCACTGGGATTATAGATATGTGCCACCATGCCCAGCTTGGATATGCTTTTCCATATCAATTTTAAATCAGCTTGTAAATCTTTCACCTGACCTCCCAAAATGCTAGGATTTGGGGACTGCAATGATTCTATAAATCAAATTTTAATGTTTTTTTAAGTGTTAGACATAATCCGTAATAAACACATTATATTCATTTTTTCCTCTTCAATAAAGTTTAAATGTTTCTCAGTAGAGAACTTCTTTTGTTAGATTTAACTCTTGATATTTTGAAATATTAAAAACTATCTTTTTGAAGAATATGATGTTAATGAGCATCTTTTCCTGGTATAGATAAATGCAACTGATTTTTATAGATTAGTTTCATATCCAGAAAACTTGCTAAACTCTTATCAATGCTAAAATCAATTCCTAGGTTTGCTAAAAGTTGTTATGAATGGGAATTGATTTTATCAAATGTTTCCCCCCCACACACATTTAGTGAGACGATCTTGTTTTCTTCCTCAATCTTTTTTTTTTTTTTTCAAATTTTTTTTAGCTGTCGATGGACCTTAATTTTATTTATATGTGGTGCTGAGAATCGAACCCAGTGCCTCACACATGCTAGGCAAGCGCTCTGCCACTGAGCCACAACCCCAGCCCTTCCTCAATTTTTTAATATGACTAATCACATACACTTATTTTCTAATGTTAAAATAATCTGTATTCCAGATAAACCCAACATGATCATCATGTATTATTACCATTTGTGGTGTGTGCACATGTTTTTTTTTTTTTTCTTTTTTTTTGCAGTTCTGGGGATTGAACCCAGGGCCTCATGGGCTAAGCAAGTGCTATATCACCAGTTCACCATTTTTATAAGCTATATCCCCAGCCCACCATTTTTATGTATTGCCATTTTATTTATTTATTTATTTTTGGTACTGTGGATTGAACCCAGGGGCACTAAACCACTGAGCCACATCCCCAGAGCACCCGCATCCTTTTTAAATTTTGAGACAGGGTTTCACTAAGTTGCTCAGGTCCTTGCTAAGTTGCTGAGGCTGGCCTCGAACTTTCAGTCCTCTGCCTTGGCCTCCCATGTTGCTGGGATTGCAGGCGTGTGCCACAACAACCAAACATATATTGCTAATTTGTGTATCCTATTTTTTTAAATCATTTCTTTGCCATATGTTCATGAGGGAACCATATGTCCTGATTTGGCTGGAACAATCTCAGCTGACATTTATTATCCTGGCCTCATTATTAATAGCACTTCCTTTCACTCTTAAAAGCATATGGTTTTGATGATGAAGTATAAGGTCACTCTAGTGAGAATGGTCTGTGACACAGCCTTCTCATATTATCTTTGTCCAATTTTTGTATCACAGCAATGTTTCCTCATTCTGTAGTATCCAGGAGAGTTGATCTAAGATTGGAACTATTGGAACTATTACCTTCCTTGAGTGTTTGATAGAATTCACTGCTGTAGCCATTTGGATGTCAGAGTTTTCCTACTAGATTACATTATTTTGTAAATATAGGGTTATTCATTTTTTGGGAGGGAGAGTACTGGGGATTGAACTCAGGGACACTCAACCACTGAGCCACATCCTGAGCCCTATTTTGTATTTTATTTAGAGATAGGGTCTCACTGAGTTGCTTAGGGCTTTACTGTTGCTGAGGCTGGCTTTGAACCTGCAATCCTCCTGTCTCAGCCTCCTGAGTGCTGGGATTATAGGCATGCACCACCGCACCTGGTTTGGTTATTCAATTTTTAAAAATTTCTCCTTGAGTCAATTTGTAGTTATAATTTTTTATATAATTTTATTAGGCTTATTTCTAGATTTTGCTTGCATATGGCTTTTCAAAATATGAGCTGATTTTTAATGTCTGCAGCACCAGTCATCCTAATATTGGTTATTTGGTCTTTCTTTGTCTACTATATTTTACTAGAGGTTCATTAATATTTTTAATCTTTCCAGAAAAATCAGTTGGAGTGTTGTTGTAGTCCTCTCGGTTTGTCCATTTTCTCTTTCATGACTTTTTCTTATTTATTGTTTTCTTTCACACATTTTCTTTGGATTTACTTTGCTCTTCTTTATCAAATTTCTCCCTCCTTGCTTGCTCCCTCCCTCCGTCCCTCCCTTCCTTCCTACCTTCTCTCCTTCCTTCCTTTCTTCCAGGGATTGAACACAGGGGTGCTTAACCACTGACACACATTCCCAGCTCTTTTTATATTTTATTTTGAGACAGAGTCCCACTAAGTTACTAGTGGTCTCGATAAATTGCTGAGGCTGGTTTTGCATGCACGATCCTCTTGCCTCAGCCTCCTGAGCCACTGGGATTATAGGCATGTACCACCATACACGGCGTATCCTCTGTTTTCTAAGATATGTACGCAAGGCTCCAAACCAAAATTTTTTTCTATGAAAGGCAGTTAGTGAATACATTTGGCTTGGCAGCTCTCTCACAGAAATACAGTACTCGGTTCTGCCATTGTATCACAAAATAGCATTAGGCAATAAATAAATAAAAGTGACTGAATCCCAATAAAACTTTACATGCAAAACTGGGTTGTAGACTGGATTTTGCCAGCTCCTGTACTAAGGTTTGCTCTATGTAGCAGCATCCTCCAAATTTTCACATTATATTTTGTAATTCAGTTCAAATATTTCACAGTTTTCTTTTTTATTTTTTTAACACATAGGTTATTGTATTTTATTATTTACTTTTGTGGTCCTGGGGATTGAACCCAGGGGTGCTTTACCACTGAGCCACACCCCCATTTTTTATTTTGAGACAGTGTCTCACTAAGTTCCTCAGGACCTCGCTGAATTGCTGAGGCTGGCTTTGAACTTGTTATCCTCCTGCATCAGCCTCCCAAGTTGCTGGGATTACAGGCCTGTGACACCATGCCTGGCTACTTTTTATTTTTTTGAAATAAGGTCTCCCTAAGTTTCTAAGGGTGGCCTTGAAATTGTGATCCTTCTGCTTCAGCTTTCTGCCACCATGCCCAGCAGCAACATGAGTTATTTTTGAAGTGTTTCTCAATGACTAAGTGTTTAGAGATTCATAGTTTGTCTGTTTTGCTACTGATTACTTATATAATTGCATTATAGTCAGAGAATATGTGCCATATTAGTTTTATTCAATAGAAATATAATTCAATCCACAAAATTTTATATTTTCTAGTAACCATATTGAAAATAATAAGCAATGGAAATTAATTTTTATAATGTAATTTATTTAGCATTAACATATCATTTCAACATGCAATGAACATAACATTATTAATGACATTACATTTTTAGAGACAGAATCTTCGAAATACAGTGTATTTTCAATGTACAACACATCACATCTTAATTACAACTAGCCACATTTAAATTGTTCAGCATATGCCCAGTAGCTACCATATGGATAGTGCTACTGTAGATAATTGCCATCCTTTGAAATTTACTTTTTTACTTTTTGGTGCTGGGTGTTAAACTCAGGGACATTCTACCATTGAGCTACATCCTCAGCCCTTTTTTTTTTTGAGTCTCCATAAATTTCTGAGGCTGGCCTCAGACTTGTGATCCTCCTACCTCAGCCTATTGAGTCATTAGGATCATAGGGGTGTGCACCATGGTGCCCAGCTGAAATTTATCAAGTCTTATCTTTTTTTTTTTTTTTTTGGTACCGGGGATTGAACCCAGGGGCACTCGACCACTGAGCCACATCCCCAGCCCTATTTTATGTTTTATGTAGAGACAGGGTCTCACTGAGTTGCTTAGTGCCTCGCCGTTGCTGAGGCTGGCTTTGAACTCGCGATTCTCCTGTCTCAGCCTCCCTAAGTGCTGGGATTACAGGCTTGAGCCACCGCGCCCGGCTCAAGTCTTATCTTATTGTCTAGTGTATATCAAGTTTTTACAAATCTTCCATGTACATTTTAAAATAATTTGTATTTTTTAATAAGGATGTAGCATTTTGTACATGTTCCTTTGGTCAGGTTTTCTCACTGTATTGTTCAAATTTTTGTATCCTTACAGGATTTTGGTATGTTTATTCTGTCAGAAAATAATGTGTGAAAAATATTCCACTATGATTGTGAATTTGTCTTATTATCCTTGTAGTTCTGTCAGTTTTGTATATTTTGAGTTATGCATACAAATCTTAAATTACTGTGTCTTTTTTTTATTTTTTAATATTTATTTTTTAGTTGTAGGCAGACAGAATATCTTTATTTTATTTTTACGTGGTGCTGAGGATCGAACCCAGTGCCTCACGCATGATAGGCGAGCACGCTACCACTGAGCCACAACCCCAGCCCTTACTGTATCTTCTTGAGATAAACAATTCCTTGTTATAAAGTGACTCTTTCTAGAAAGCTTAAATCTACTTTGTCTTGTATTTTATGTATCCCTCACTTTCTTTTGGTTATTGCTTGCATGGTATATCATTCTCTAGTCTTTTAATTTCAACTTCTCTCATGTTTTAGGCAGTTTTCTTATAAACAATGTATTTATGAATTTTGCTTTCTAATTCAAACTTTATCTTTTTCCTGGAATGTTACTTCTTGTTTCTGTTTTGATTTTGTAATTTAGGGTCATTACTACAATGTTTCTGTTAAATTTATCACCTTAAAATTTCATTTTCATTAGTCCTGCCTATTCTATTTTTTTCCTTTTATTCTTTTGGATTCATTATTTTTCTTATCATTCTTTGTTTTTCCTTCTACTAGGTTAGAAGTTATACACTCTATTCCTATTCTCTGAGTGGTTAACCCAGAAATGATAACATCCCAAACTTACCAAAGTTTTAAGTTAATCATTATTTTTCTCTTGGTAAATACAAGGAGTCTGAAACTGTTCAATTTCATTTACCTACTTCTTGACTACATGGTCTGATTTTTATATATTATATCTCTAGCAGAAATTATTATTTTATAAATCTGTATTTGTTTAGCTCTACCTTCCTCATGTTTTCACTGTCTTGCTTCTCCTCCATCCACTTTCCATTTGGAATCACTTTCCTAATGTGTTGAACTTATCTTTTAGAAAATCCTATATGGATAGATGGTTACAAAAAAAAAAAAAACAAAACCTCAATTTTTGTTTCTGAAAACATAATGTTTTAGCTGGTTATAAACTTCTAGGTTGGTAGTTATTTCCTTCAGCATCTTTAATAAATGATTCCCCATTCTCCTAGTTTTATTAAAGCCATTGAAAAATCAGTTGCCAATCAAATTCTTACTTCTTTGAAATCAGCGTCTTTGTTCTCTTGCTGCTATTGAAGATTTTATATTTGTTTTTGATGATTCACATTATCATATGTCTATTTATTTTTGTTTATTTTTGAGATGCATGAAGTTTCTTAAATGTAGCAATTGATATCTTTCATCCATTTGGGGTTGCGGGGAGAATCTATTTTGTCTCAATATTTTCTGCATTCCACTCTTTCTGCTCCATCTGGAGTTCTGATAAAATATATATTAATTCTTTTTAGTAGGTCCTTCATGTATCCTGATTTCCCTGTCTTAATTCCTTTTCCCCCTCCACGCTGTTATTTGAATAATATCTTCTGACCTGACTTTCAGTTTTGTTTTCTTTTTTAACTAATCACCTTGCCCATTTTATTTCTGGGAATGAAATCTGTTAATTTCTTTTTATGACTAAACTTACTCTCTATTGTAATCCTCTGTGACACTTGATAAATTCATCTGGGGTTTCCCCCATTTCCTGGGTTGCATCTACATTCTGTGGTCTTCCGCAGGCAACAGAGAAGTGAAAGGCAGGTATTGCAACAAACTATGTCATCACGGACCCTTACTTTCCTTCACACATGGGTCTTCATATGTCATTGTAAAATCTTCCCTCATTCCCGATCCCCTGCTCCTTCCATCTGACCCTCTTCTCCGGTCATAGACGCCCCTCCACTGGGGCAGAGGATGGATGGTTCCATTAATGGAAGCTAAAAGGGAACTCTGGGGGTCTCCAGCCTGCTCTGGGATTCACTAATTTCTAGCTCTACCAAACAAGGATGTACCCTGCACTGAGACCCCATTAATCCTTCTGGCCAAGTCCAAGGAAAAGACAGAACATTGGCTTCCCTTTGCCCAGGTACCTTCACTCTGCCTTGGCTACACCCACTCCAAACATTCCCTTTCACCCAGTCCATGGAGTTGGGCAAGTGGCCTAGCCCTAAATCATCTTGCATTCATTGCATGTGTCCTGAATCCCTTAATCCCTTAAGAGGTTTTTGAAATTCAGGAGTTTTTGTCTGTTTTGGGAGTAACTTCCCTCCCTGGAAGTCTTGGATGCTTCACGTTCCAGCCCTGGAAATTGGGGAAATCTTGCACATAACTGGGAATGTACTGGGAAAACACAACAGGGTTGATATTTCCCAACATTCTCCTTTTCTATAAACTGCCATCATGCCTTCTTTCCTTCTTTTTTAAATATATATATATATATATATATATATTTTAGTTGTAGATGGACACAATATCTTTATTTTATTTATTTATTATTTTATGTGGTGCTGAGGATCGAACCCAGGGATTCACACATGCAAGGCAAGAGCTCTACCACTGAGCTACAATCCCAGCCCCTTCTTGCCTTGTTTTTGGGAAACAAGGAAAGTGATAAGGTGCATAACCCATGACCACAAGAGACAAGGAGAGGGACTGGGGTCTGAGTAGCAGTCCTTCTTCTCTCCACCCTCATCTCTCCTTTTCCTCTTCTCTAATGCGGGCTATTAGCCCACTACCCAAGGAGACTGCCCTCAAGGGAGCATTGCTTGAGGGCCTTGCTATTGCTAAAGCATGTGGAGATTTAGTTTTAGTGGGTACCCATCCAGGGACCTCAGGCTAATTCTTAGCCTGTTGAAACACGTAGATTGCTTCCGATCAGCCTTCTAGGGCCAGACCTTCCTAGCAGCCTCTCGACAGCCCCTGCTCTTCTCTATAACTTGTGCATCAGCGTCTATTTGCCCTCAGAACAGTCTTGCAGCTCTGCTTCTTAGACCAGGGCAGGCCCCATCCCATAGCCCCATCACCTCCTCTAGGTCAGTGTCTCCCATAGGATGCTCCAATAAGACATCAAACTTACCGTGCTCTAAATTGCATCATCCTGCAACAGATCCTTTGCTCCCCATAGCATTTCTTACCCAGTGACTGGCATAACCATCCCTCCCCCCAGACACCAAAGCCACATGGTGCCCTCATCTCCCCTGTTCCTCACCTCCACATTACCCACTCACACCACCTCTACCTCCCACACTCCCTCAATCATGTGGGTGGAACTCCTCCTAGCTCTGTTACCTGCCGCTTCCACATGGCTTCTTACCTGGACGGCTGCTATAACCTCCTCACTAGAAGCATGCCCTACAGTTTTGCCCTGCCAATTCCTCCTCCACCTAGAAGCCCGATGCAATCTTTCTTCAATTTAACCCCAGTCTTCTTACTTCCTGCTTCTCAAAATGCTTCCGAGTTTCTCTGTTGTCTACTGTTCAAGCCTATGGCTCCCTGGTGTCCTCCGGCTTCCCAACCTCCCCATGCTGCTGTACCCTGGGTTCCCCTAGCCCAACAAACGCATACCCCGTACTCCTTTTTCTCCCTCTCAGACCTTTATGCAAGCTACAAGTTGTTCTTTTACTCTGGAATGCTGGTCCTCTCCTCTCCTCCTCCCACACTCCTTTTCTTTCTAACCTTGACTCAGACACATCTTTCCTCAGGATGTCTCCATGTTTGGGTCAGATACCTGCCCTGGGATCAGCGCCTGTGCATCTTGGGTAGGTTGTAGACTTTAATTTTTTAAAATGGCCATTTGCCAGGCTGGGGTTGTGGCTCAATGGTAGAGCGCTTCCCTAGCATGTGTGAGGCACTGGGTTCGATTCTCAGCACCACATATTCATAAATTAATTAAATAAAGGTCCATCAACAATTAAAAATTTTTTTTGAAAAATGGTCATTTGCCCACCTTTCTTACTACACTGTGAGGACTGTGTCTTATTTTCTTTTATAATCTCTGCATGTAATCTAGGCCTGGATGATAGCAGTTCCAGCTTAAATGCATACCAGTTGAATGAGTATTTGATTATCTCCCTCTTTTTCTTCATCCCTTCCTTCTTTATTTAAATCCTTTGCCAATTTTTCTGTTGGAGTCTCAAATGTTTTCCTCATGAATGAGCTTTTCAAAAAAGATGAGAAAAACTATTTTTTCTTTTGTACTGGAGATTGAACCCAGGGGCGCTTTACTACTGAGCTACATCCCTTAATTCTTTGTTTTTGTTTCTGTTTTTTTTTTTTTTTTTTTTTGAGATAGGGTCTCACTAAGTTGCTGAGGTTGACCTGGAAATTGTGATCCTCCTGCCTCACCCTGCCGAGTAGCTGAGATTATAGTCATGTGCCCAGCATATGATGAGAAATTCTTGATTACATTTGTCGAAAATATTTTCTCTAGTTAATATAATTCATGGTGATTTTCACAATAGTAGTTTCAAATTTGTATGCTACAAAATCTACTGGACTTTTGGACTTTTTCTGATTAGTTTTGGGGGATATTAAATAAAAGGAGGATATGAGGGAATTTTTTCTGGGGTACTGGAAATGTTCCAGATTTTTTTGGGGGGGTGCCAGAATTGAACTCAGGGGTACTCAACTACTGAGCTACATTCCTAGCCCTATTTTGTGATTTTTTATTTAGAGACAGGGTCTCACTGAGTTGCTTAGCACCTAGCCATTGCTGAGGCTGGCTCTGAACTTGCAATTCTCCTATCTCAGCCTTCTAAAGTGCTGGGATTACATGTGTGGGCCACCACACCCAGCTCATGTTCTAGATTTTGATCTAAGTGTTGCTTTATACAAGATGTACATATGTGTGTTTTTATTATTTTACATAATATAATATTAATTTAAAAGTTTTTTAAAATCCAGTTACCTTTTTGTTTTTTATTTCTTTAATTTTTTTTTAAAAATTAGTACTGGGATTAGAGGAGCTTTACCCCACTGAGCTACATCCCCATTTTTTTAATTTTTCTATTTCCAGACAGGGTCTCACTAAGTTGCTTAGGCAGGCGTCAAACTTGTGATCCTGGAATTACAGGTATGTGCCACCACACCTAGCTCTCTCATTAGTTTTGTTTTTCTGTTTGTTTGTTTTGTTTTGTTTTGTTTTGTTTGGTGCTGGGTATTGAACTCAGGGCACTCAACCACTGAGCCTTATCCCCAGCCCTATTTTGTGTTTTATTTAGAGACAGGGTCTCACTGAGTTGCTTTGCCGCGGCTGACTTTCAACTTGCGATTCTCCTGTCTCAGCCTCCCAAAGTGCTGGGATTACAGGTCTCAATAATTTTTAAAAACAGTTGTCCCATTTATTCAGTGATTCATTGCTGGTAGGGTGGGCAACCAGGAGTGACCCACAGTGAGGAGGGTAAAGCCAACCCCCAGGACCACCCATTTAACCAAAACCTCTCCCCTTTGTAAATAAGGCTGGAAAGAAAGCTTATTTGTAGATGATTGAAGCCTTGAATGCCAGGCTGAAGACTTTAATGTACTGATGCTGGCTGTACTCAATCCTGCAGTGATTGCTAAGTCTAAAAATGGCTTAGCTTTAGACCCTGATCTCAAGAAGCTCGCCAAAACAGACGAGCATTCATCCATTCCACTAATACTTACTGATCACCTACTAATCTCCAGACACTGTCCTAAGGACTTAGGATATATAATTGAACAAAACAGACAAAGGGCCCTTCCCTTTGTAAAACTTGGCATGGAAACACACTAAAACAATATGGTCTTTTTAAAAAATATTTTTTAGTTGTTGATAGATCTTTATTTTTATTTATTTGTATGTCGTGCTGAATATCAAACCCAGTGTCTCATACATGCTAGGCAAACACCTAGACTGAACAACCTCAGCCCAAACAACATGGTCTTAATAAAAAATTATATGATGTTTTAGAAGGTGATAAATGCTTTGGAAAAAGTAGAGTAGGATCAGGGAACCAAGAAGGTATGGAGAAGAAGTGGAGAGAATGATGTTAAATAGGGTGGTCAAGCTAAAGCCTTCGATATACCCTGGACTCCTTTCACTCTCTCACACCTCACATCTCATCTGACTTAGAATAGAACCCAGAGTCCTTACAAGGTCTACTAAGCTATCTGTGATGTAGTCCTGTCTCTCTTTCAAGAGTCAAGGTGGTTCTCAAGGAGATTGGTGGCAGCCTTGTAGAGAACTGCAATATACAGGGGCTGTGGGAGTGCAGAGGAGTGTCCCCCACACAGGTGGTGGAGGTTTATGGAGAGACCCCAGGAAGAGGTCTCCATGAGCTGACTCTTGATGAGTAAGATGAGCTATCAGCTGAGTGAAATCACTGGGGATGGTTTTCAGCAGAGGAAGCAGTGTGGGTAACTACTGGAAGTGAGAGAGAGAGTGGCCCCAGGGAGAGCCACAGGCAAACCACAGTGGCAGGATAGTAGGGGGAGTGAGTGAGAGATGTTCACACTGAGCAGTGAGAGGCTGGGTGGAGTTCTCAGGTTGGGGATGACCACAGGCAGCTCCTTGTGTCTATACCTGAACCCCTTGGAGAGTGGATCAGTGGGAGGCTTCAGAATCTATTGGGGGGCTTCCATACCTGTACTGACAGCAGGTCTGCCTAGAGCTACCCTGTCTATCTGGGACCGGGGCTGCCCTTTACCAAGACATTCAGCTGACCTGCCTCTGAGTGTGTCCCCTGAGTCATGCAGAACCCACCTTGGAAAAGGAAGGGCAGGAGGTAGTGTGTCTGAGATCAATTGCCTAACCCCATCTCTTAAGTATTCTGGTCCACTCTTGGCCAAGATCAGTGTGGCTCTCGCTGAGACTATGGCTGTGGCTTGTGATCTCAGAAGGAAGCAGGAAGCTGTGGCCAAGGCCTCAGCGACGACATGTGCTCATCAAACAGGAGAAAGGAAGTGTGTGTCAAGAAACATGTGCGGTAGCCCCTCCCTGGCCTAGGCCTGAGTGGCGTTAGTCCAGCAGGGTCCAGGTCTGACCCAAGGCCTGCCATAGCAGCCCGGCCCACTCCCTTCCAAATGGTACCACCCACCCCCATAGTGGCCCAGGTAGTCACTATGGTATTGGGACTCTGGGTCTCACCAGATGTGGAATCTGTGACCAAATACTTCAGGGTGACTTGAGACCTCAGCCACACACACCCTAGCACCACAGCATCTCTATGTTGGGGCTTCCTGTGACTACAGCCACAGAGGTTTCTCAGGCCCTTTTCTCTGACGCTTTTTCCATAGAACAGCTGGGAACTGATGTAAACCACCATTTGGAGCCCCAGTCTCTGAAAATTCACGGATTCTCCCTTGAAACTTCTCTCACATCTACCTCCGTGCTACAGCTCCACCTATAGGCCTGGCAGAGAACTCTGGCTTCCACTGCACTGGGGAAGAGAGGGTCCTATGTTAGTGAGACTTCAACCACCTTCTGCTGCTCTGACGGCCATGAGCATTGCTAGAATTCACACTGTCTGAACACAGTGATAAGACCTGGAATATAGCAATGAGCAAGACTGGGCCTGCCAACAAGAGGTCCAGGTGAGGGAAAGATACAGACAATAAGAAAGTGAAGACATGCACAAACAAGAATTTCAGACGGTGATGTGTTATTAATAAATAAAACAATGGACTATGACACAGTTTGATTGGGTTGTAAAGCAAGGCCTCCTTGAGAATGGAATGTCTGAGTTCAGATCTGAATGACATAGGAAGAATGGGGGGTCACACAAGAGGAGTGGCAAGGCCAGCAGTGGGAGTAATTGGGGAGTCTGGGGGAGACAAGGTCAGTGTAGTCTAGGAGGGGGCAGTGGAAAGGGGGTGTATCTGAAAGAAGATGGGTCTACATCACACACAGCTTCGGAGAGCTGGTGAGGACTATTCCAAGTTTTAGGCAGCCTAGTGACATGATTTAACTTAGGTTTTTCATAGATGAGTGTTTGTGTTGTAGCACAGCAGATAGCAGGGGTACAGGAGTAGAAGCATGGTGACCAGAAAGGAGCCTATCCCAGTAATACAGTGGCAAGGCCATCACGGCTTGGCTGGAGTAGCAGCAGCATGGTGCCCTATTTTTTTAAATAGAGCTACAAGAAGTTACTGGCAGATGGGATGAGAGGTGTGAGACAATGAAAGGAGTTAATGGTGTATCAGAGGATTTGGCTGCACCACTGCAGAGACAGGGGTACCATGAACTAAAATTGGGAAGACCACAGAATAGGATGTTGATGGAGTGGTGGAAATACAAGAGTTCTGTTTTTGCAGTGCTACCATTAACAATTAAAG